>JAJIBD010004097.1:0-204274 GCA_021461705.1 Cryptotis parvus
TGTATGAATGAAGCTGAGGATAAGGTATTGTCTTCATCTAGTTGAGTGCTGTTGTTTATTTAGTCTAAGTAACTATCATTTTTCCTGTAGTTTCATGGAATCAAATCTATTTTTAAATTCTCTATGTTTAGTGAATGCTTCTATATTTCTCTCTGTTTGGATAGAACATGTACCAACTGTGTATTATTTATATAGCACTTGATATAATTACTAGAGAAGCCATTAAGAATGGTAAATCTATTTTTAATACTGCTGGGCCAATTTTTCCAGTACACCTTGTAAAGAAATGGAAATATTCTATAGCTGTGGTATCTAATACTAGTACAAAATAATCATATGTGGTTTTATGAGTGCTTTTGCAGTGTGTAATTCAACTGAACAACCTAATTTATAGTACCTTTTCTGATATTTGCTGATATTCAGTAGCTATGATACATGCGTATAAGTATATACAATTAGGCATTTAAATATTTTTCTTGTGACAAGTCTAATTTTAAGGGTGGTCATTGCAGTGAATTTCATTAAGCCATTGGGCTCATTGGGTTAATGTGTTTGCTTACGTTAACAGCCTTGCCATTTCCCATCTTTGTCACTCAATATAATCTCAGTGTCAGATATTCATGGAAGCCTCCCTCAGAATCCTGACAAACAATAAGATGGCATCATGACAAGGCACTGCAGTGTTCCAAAGACAGGAACCACCTTTACAGAGAGGACACATTCATTATTCTGAAAGATTAAGTACCAAATACCTAATTAGAGAAACTGCAAGCTAAAAAACAGATAACAGCTGGAGAAAATATAAAACAAGTCAATTGCAGATGAGAAAGAGGTGAGAGTAAGAACTAATTGGTTCCATGCAGAATGGATCTGGCTTTCTTTCCCAGTCATCCAAGATCACATTTTGCCCAGTGCTGGTGCCAGGAGCTCCCAGATTCCTGCTATAGTAGCCAGGTAGTGTGATTCTAATTTATATTAGTAGAAATGGCAGACTGCTCGATAAATCACATGCTGATTTCTTCCATTTGAATGAGAATTGACTCGCACCAATGATTGATTAACATTGACAAAGCTATATGGATGCAAATCCATATTCCTTTTGTTCATACTTTCAATTCAAATGGTCTTCATTTTAAAGTTTCCAACCAGAACTTTTTTTTTGTTGTTCTTTTTTCCAAAAAAACATGAATTTTAATTTACAAAATATGCAAACTTTATGACTGGAATCACACTAACTGGGTAATACTGGAAGCAGTTAAGTTTTAGGCTTCTCTTTCCACATTTATAAAGTAGCATGTTCCTCGTAGGTGTAATATCAAGCAGTGATTGACTATTAAGGATAAAGTCACTGCCCTAATATAGTTTATATCACTTGTCTTGTATCACTTCTCTTCCTGTAGTTCATCAATTTGCTCATGCCCCCATTCTCTGTCGCGAGCTGAGTGTAGCCCTAGGGAACATATAGAGTCTCAAACCATTTGGTCAGGTTATGGGAACGAGGTCTATCATCGTTACTGTGCTTGCTTATCGCCACAGATACTCTCAGTCATAGGTAGGCTCTCAGTTCAATAAGGCATATAGTTTATATATGCCCTTAAATATTTTCAGTCTCAAAAATAATATGATTTGAACTGTATGGCACCTAAGTGTCATGTCTTGTCATTACAGTTTTGGTTTTCTCTCTATAATACTGTCAACTCTTCAAAAGCAGGTACAAACTATAATTGAGAAAATCACATCCAACGAAACACAAAAACATAAGTCCCTATTTCTCTCAGTCAATTGGGCTTTTTTATGTTTAACTCCAAAATGGAGAAACATATAAATGGTGATGGGATATTTAAAGAGAGTTGGTTCCTTGAAAGAATTTGTCAAGATTCAAATAAATGTCAGAGTCTAGTAGGATCAGGTAGGAGAGAAGCATGAAATAAGACATGCATAGGACTGTAGGGTATGGGAATTCTGAGAGAAAAGTTAAAATGATTAGAATCCTCCAACTTGGGCAACAGGTCCTTTATCTTTGACTATGACAAAGTCCTATCTTCCATTCATTTGAAAAACAAGGTCTAAGTAGACGCAAGTTATGCACCTAAATCATAATTTGATTTCAATGTGCATTTTTTCTTCCAGCAAATCACTATAAAAACTGACAAAATAATTGTTTGAAATTTCGTAGTACAGAAATCTGAGCTTAGGATATTAACCAAGGAGAAGAAAACAGGCTAAGGACAAGGAAGGGCGAGTGAATTCATAGCTACAATTAGTGGTAGAAAATCAAAAGGGTGAAAAGATTCACATTTGTTTTGTAGCCTCAGTCTTTGGTATAAATGACGACTCTGGTTATTTAAGTTTTAATAGATTGGAAGGTAGACCAAGAAAAGCATGGATCTGACAATGGATTAATGCACATCCTCAAAACTTCTGACAGAGTGCGTGGTACAAGATAGTCAAGAAGTATAAAACTTTCTTGAGGATTTCAGTTGTGAGTTGCTGAATAAAGTAGGTTTAGAATAATTATGAGTAATGTACATGCTATCCTCAAGGAACCAAACTGGGTAAACAGAGTTTCTGTTCTTTCATTGACTTTTCATTATAAAGATTTGGCCAAGTCTTTGATATGGAGCATCGATCCGTTACCAAAGAACATGTGAGCATTTTTCCATAGCCAAAGACCATTTAACATGAGAGGGTGACACCCCAGGGTAAATTATAAAATTGAATACAGCAGAGATGTTCTCAGAATGAAACATCAATATCTGTCACTAAAGACTTTGGGCTTCAAATCTAGTGTTTGCTGTATCATGTGTGTGTGTGTGTGTGTGTGTGTGTGTTACTCATATCTTTTTAATTGTAGCATCTTTCTATTTCTCAGAAAATTGGCATATGTATTTGCATCTCTATTGTGTCTTAACCCTCTCTGTTCTCTATCCCCTCCTTATGTCTCTACATTTTCTGTTAGAACAACACATTTTTATAAAGAATCTGGTGGTTTTTTTTTTTAAGAATTTGGTTATTTTTTGTCTTTTGACCAACTGCTGTTCAAAATTAATAAAGTCTTATTCCTCCAATCAATTCTTTTGAACTAGTATTGTAAAACTATGCAGGAATAACTTATAGCTTAAGTTGTCTGTCCAAGAGAGAGAGAGAGAGAGAGAGAGAGAGAGAGAGAGAGACCAACAGACAGATAGACAGACAGAGGCAGAGACAGAGACAGAAAAACAGAGACAAAGAAACGGAGAGACAGAGACAGAGAAACAGAGAGAGGCATACAGAATTAGAGAGTATAGGGAGAGAAAAATCATTTTCATTAATGCATAATTAAACCACCTGCACCAAATTATTTCTCAAGTTTATTTTTTGAACAAAGCTTTGCAAATTTTGAAGTGGTTGAGAATACAGATTCTGAAGTTAGAAGTGCTAAGACAAAAAATATCACTGCATATTATCAGTAAAATTGAGTAAATTGCTAAGTCTAATTTAGCATTTGATTCTTCTAACCTGTCATCAAGAAAACAACAGTAACCTCTGTTATTATAATACAACATTATCCAATACTTAATAACTACTAAGCTAATGTTCCCACTGCTATTTAGAATTTTAACACTATAATAATACTCCTATTATCTTTATTTCTATAGACTGATAAGACCACTGTTACATTGTCCCCTCTTTGCTAATTAATTTCTAACTTACAAATTCTCTCACACATATAACAAACTCATTAGAGATGCCTCCTTATTTATTGTAAGGAGGGCCAAAAGCATCAGAACAGCTAAGAAAAGAAGATATTTAAAATCTTAGCACGGCTTTCCCTAAACTTCTTCAACACCATGCCACTACCAGCAGAATTTCACATTTACACATTGCAAGTTCAAAACAATTTTCTTTGATCTGAAATAAAAACTTAAAATACAAGAAAAAATTCAATGTTAATTTTCACCATTTACTTGGAAATTATAATTATCTAGTTAAATCATGTTTAACATTTAAGGCAAGTGGTATGTTAGCCACAGATTTTAGAAATATTTTCTTAGATTTCTCAAATAATCCACTCATACAGTTAAGCTTAGATATTTACATATCTGTAACTGAATCTAATTAATATATTATTTGTTTATTATAGAAAAATCAGAATGCAGGAAGTGCAGACATATGGTCCTTACCTGACTTTCTACCTAATTTGTCAGAGTCTCATGAGCTTTACAGTTCAGAATAGAAGAATCTTCTAGATCAATAGTAAATATAAAACCAGAAGTTATCAATAATATTGTGTGTTTCAATAAAAATATTTTCATGTCCATGAAACAATGGAGTGTTTCTTCCTTTGCATTTCACTCAGCAAACTTGAGAAATATCTCTCCAAAATTATTCTCCCAGATGAATTCCCAGACTATTATTTGTTTAATGCAGTCAATCAGAATCATTTCCTCAAGTTTTGCCTCAAGGCCATGAGGAATATATAACTCAAGCTGTTGGAGGTGTGGCTGCAGTGCCTCACTGCATTGGCAGGTGGCAGACAGGAGACAGACTTGTCTATAACCCCAGGGCTCTGCCACATGGACACCGGATGGTTGATGGCCTGACATAGAAAAAAGACTGAGCCCCCAGGGGATGAAACCAGAGCCAGAACAGAGCCTGGCAAGCTACCTGTGGTGTATTCGATATGCCAAAAACAGTAACAAGGGTCAGAGCGATAGTCCAATGGGTAGGGCATTTGCCTTGCTCGTGGCAAGCCTGTGCCGGCCCGGTTCTATCCCTGGCATTCCATATGGTCCCCCAAGCACTGCCAGGAGTAATTCCTGAGTGCAGAGCCAGAAGTAACCCCTGAGCATTGCTGGGTGTGATGCAAAAAACAAACAAACTGTAAAAATAATGGACCTCATTCCCAACGAATGGAGACATTACTGGCACCTGTCTGCTTGAGCAAATCGATGAATAACGGGAACACAAGTGACAAGTGATATATATATATATATTCAGACTTCAGAAACTAAGAAGTTGTTTTTAAACAAGTGAATATGTTATTTGTCATTTTTTTTTCTTTTCTGGTCTTTGATTTTTGCTTTTGTTTGGTTTTTGACCATGACTGGTACTCAGTAATTATGTCTGGCTTTGCACTGAGGTATTACTGTTGTTGGCTTGGGAGATTATTTAGATTTTAAGGACTAAACCTGGGTGGAAAAGTGCAAGGCAAGTGTTCTACCTCTGTACTCTCTGGCCCATGTGCTTATTGATTTAATCAATTGCATCTAAGATATTCCATTGCATATATTATCAGTTTATGGAACCTAATAAAGACAATTTTGAGGAATTTGAAATTTTGTCTGATGGCTTTCCAGTGTCTTATAATAATACTTTGGTTCAAACAACAAAGTCTCTAGTTCAGGTCAGACCAGAGCTGCATACAAAGTTAATACAAATATATTCAGTGTAGACTGTGTGTGAGTGTGTGGGTTTGTGTTTGTGTGTGTGTAGAGTTTATTCAGTATAGACTCTGTGTGCAGATATATATAGAGAGAAAGAGATACAGAGAGAGACAGAGACAAAAAAACAGAGACAGAGACAGAGAGACTAGAGAATGACCAAACTGTAAAAAAATAATGGTACTTTTGACTTTGTAAGAAAATATGAAGGATTTAGAGACAAGTTTAACCAATGACACAGAACTGACACTTCATGTAGGCCTGGCAAATCCACTGTCACAGGAGATATAATAATTGAATGAAATGTTATTGACTGACTGTCAGTTGTAATGTAGCATTCATTTAAGTTTCAGCCACCTGCCCTGCCCTGAAAACCTAAAGTAAATAAAATAAAAGAGATAGTAGTTTATAAAATAAGTAAATGCATATCATCCACAAACCTGGGGCAAATTAAGATTATCAATGTAGATGAAATCACACCTATAAGTGAACAGCAAATTTTATAAAAATAGTTCTTTTTTTCAATCAGGTAGATCTCTAACATCAATATTTTTCATCCTCTTTGCAGTGATTATGAATAAGTTGACCATACACAACCCCATTTTTGTCATTAAAAAAAATCTTTTTAGTAATCCGTAGCTAGGTTGAATAGTTTCTAACAAAATCCGCAATATCAACTGAGACCATAGATATTATTTTGTTAATTTTTTTATTTGACAAAATGCCACTTTAAATCTAGAATATAGTTTACCTTATTCAAAACCCCTTTGTGACCCATAAGATTGACGGGTTGAACAAGATTGTACAGTTTATTTTATCTCTCTCTGATACAGTATGATGATATGTGAAATTTAGCACTCTCTTTTCTAGTCATTTAGAAATGGCTAGAATGTCTACAACTAGCCCTGCGTGCTCTGACCCTCCACGCTGGGGCTCCTCACCCAAACGTGTGTCCCCACTCCCATACTCTCCTCCCTGGTTCAGGGATTCCACTAGAATGTATCAAAAGTAATACATTCTACTCATTTCTTAGAGAGAGTTCAGAAATTCTATCTTGAAGTTTACTCAAGTTTCCACACAGCAGTCATAATCTGGATTTTAGTACTTATTTTATAAGGAATCGCCTCCCTTCTCTGACTTGTGAAGGAAAAAAGTCACTAAAATATGTGGTAAGCAATGTACTTGAAGGACTAATGAGTAGATTTGAAAGAGGATCCACATCTTTCATGGAATGCTCCATGGAGTGCAATGTTCAATCCACAATATTGGCAACTCTAATACAGAATGAAATTTTGCTTTCAAACATAATACGTCTTTTAAATATTATTTTCCTCTAACATTTGCCTGTTTGTTTTTTTTGCTTGTTAATTAATTTTTCTGTGATCATTATTTATCCGTCCAATAAAGCATATCACTCAATAGGTTATATTGACTTAATTCACTGGGAAAAATCTAAAATATAAGTGATTTACATATTTAACTATATGTTCCAACCATCAGTCAGCGTCCAGGTTGACTAAGAAAACCTAACCTGAATTTTGGTATCATAAAGATGAATCTGAGTCCCTTTTAGGCTTACGTCCTCCTTTTTTTAGAACACAATCAAAAGAATTTGGAGCTACCCAACAAACCACTCATTGCTGATAATTTGTGAGTTCCTGATCAATCAGACTTTCAAATTCTGATGCAGGCTTCCACAGGAATGCTCACTTTCATTCAATCAGGTTTAATATAAACATATTTTCCAAGGTCCTCTGATTCTGATGCAAGCTTTAGTGTCTATTTCTTGCTTCCTTATAGGTAGTTGGTCTCTTGATCCTATCATCTCATTTTTATTATATTTGGTTTCTTGAACTTCTGAGTCTCTGGATTGCCAAATTGTCCTTTGGTCTTGTATGATCTTGTCCTAAGAGAACGTGAGTTTACTCTCTATCTTAGATGTTTTTATCAAGATAACTGCCCCTTGTTTGGACACAAGATATATTTTCTCCTGATACCATGGAACTTTCTATTCCTGGACATTCCAGTAAAGTCCATAATGCTTAACATAATAAATTTAATTTGAATATTATAATTAAAAGCATACTACTCTTTTGCTATTGGGAGTGTGTCATATACAGCATAACACAGGCATTAATCTTAATTCTGTGCTCATGGTCATTCCCAGCAGTGCCAAAGGGACCATGTAGTGTTTAGGATCAAACCCGCATCTTACACATAATTTGAACAATCAATTTCATGAAGAAAATACATTTAATGTAAGAATTGGGATTTTATTTTAGAAATCCAGTTTTATCTTTCTATTATTGGAATGGGTAGATTTATTTTAGATATTACCACATTCTTTCACTGCAATACGATTCAGAGGTTTTGAATGTTAAACCTTTCTATGAATTCCTTACAGATCCATCTCATTTACTTGACGGAAGTTAAAGAAAAGAAACATGAAGTACACTTCAAAAAATGTGGTAAAATTATCATAGCAGAATAGCAATAGCCTGGCCACCCATATAATGAGACTTCCAGCTCCCTGAAAATGTGGTTCAACACATATGTCAGTGTCAGACCAAGGCTGAGATCTAATTAGGGCACATTCAGCCAGTCTGATTATGTGTTTCTTGTTTAGTGACAAATCCGTTCATTTTGCAACAACATTTCTGTGAACATCCAACAATTTGTTTCAGAGCCTGAAGCAAATTTTAAAATATATATAACTCTAAGGGGTGGTGAATAAAGTGTACAGCAGTTGCCCGTTGACTCACACTCTATGCATTTGACCCCTTCGATGAAATTGCCAGACTTGTGCAGCAAATGAGCATATTCAATCAATTAATTTTTTGAATGCTAGTTTTGTTTACTGAAGACAATGATTAGTAGACATCTCGCTGATTGAATTTAAATGAGCAGATCCGTTGTGAGTCTAGACTGTTTCCTGACTTTCATGGGCCACATATGTCAGGAAATTGCTTTGAGTATGAGAAATAACTGCAAGCTCATTTTTTTTTAATTTTGGGGTTACACCCGGCTATTCTCAGGGATGATTCCTGGCTCTGCACTCAGGAGTTACTCCTGGCGGTGCTCAGGGAACCATATGGGATGCTGGAGACTGAATCCTGGTCGGCCCCTACCTCCTATATTATCACTCCAGCCTCATAAACTGCAAGCTTAATCTGCCATTTGTCATATGCATGCGATCCAGGAAAAGTCACCTGACTATTTCTATTTCCATATTAATATTTTATTATCTCTGTATTTAATGGCAGCAAAGCAAACTGAGATGGAGACTTCATCTCAGTGATGAAGTCTTGCACTTGCATATATTCACATATGAGAAATAGGAAGAAAAATACTTTAATGGGTGTCCTCAAAATGTTTCTAAATCAAAAGTTTTAATTTTTTCTCTTTGGAAAAAATATTTTGAGGGGCGGCGATAGCCCAGCAGGTAGGGCGTTTGCCTTGCAGCCAGCCTGTGTCGGCCCAGGTTCAAATCCAGGCATCCCATATGGTCCCCCCAAGCACCGCGAGGAGTAATTCCTGAGTGCAGAGCCAGGAGTAACCCTTGAGCGTCGCCAGGTGTGACACAAAAAAGCAAAAAAAAAAAAAAAGAAATAAAAAATATTTTGAGAAGAACTTGGGCCTAAAGAGAGGCAAGTAGGAATATATGTCACTGGACTCCTTAGAAAGTCTTGGCAATTCTTTACCAGTTATATACAAAAATAAGTGAATATATATACACACATAAATAATATGGAGTTTCCTTATTGTATATTGGAAGAAAGAAATGGGGAACTGAAAAAGTTCATAAAGAAGTATAAGTGATCATACAGAAGAAAAATTCCCTTAGATAAAGTAGACAAATAGCTTTTCATAAATAAAGTTTTATATAATTTAATTTGAGATGTTACATTGCTTTGGCACAAATTCTCCTTCCTTCTATCCAGTATCATTTTCTCCTTAAAATCTACTGCAGCAGAAGACTAGAGTGCTGCCAAATCAGTTGATCTGTGAGTTTAAGATTCTGTTCAGTGAAAAGAGTCAATACGGAAGTAATTCCTGGAGGCAGCATTGGTTTCGAACCAAAGTTATCTCCGGAGAAGACATTAAAAAACTAGAGATAGGCCGTGGATGTTCCTGCTTTGTAGAGCCAACACTCTGAAACTCACTGAGAAAACCCAACAAAACTATAAAATCGATTATTATTGATCAGCATTTTGTCTTTCTTTTTTGGGAATTGAGGAATCTCTCAAGAGGTGCTCAGGTATCAGGTCCCAACTGGTGATTCTTGGTCAACCAGGCAATGTGGTTCGAGGGCCAAAAGATACATGTCTGTCCCAGCAGGCACCTCAGTAATGCCAGGGGTTATCTGGGCATTCTACTCAATCCGCATTTTTATATAAAGATTTCAGGGGCAGAGAAATATTACAGTGGGTAGGGATTGCATGCTACCAACTCAGGTTCAATCCCTGACACACCATATGGTCTCCTGAGCTCTGCCAGGAGTGATACCTGAGTGCAGAGCCTGAAGCAAAACCAGTGCAACACTGGGTGTGACCCACAAAATAAACAAACAAAATATTCAAACAGAGTATTAGTAGCCTGCTAATTTACTGAGAGACAGAGTTAAGCCCAGATTCAATAGTTTATGATCTATATCATAATTACTTTCCTAAAGATTCTGGTTGCACTATGTAGACGGTATTTCAAAGGTATAAATCAATCATGCATTGAGTGACAAATTATTATAAAAGCATAAGGCCCCTGTCTCATTTGAGAGACACCTTTTGCTTTTAGCCTGTTTTCAGTTATCTGCCCATGCATTCCACTACTCTGCAGAATCTCCAGGACTGAACAGGATGAGGATCACTCTCAATAAACTTTGCCAGGGCCGGAGTGATAGTCCAGCAGGTAGAGCATTTGCCTTGCATGCAGCTGACCCAGGTTCGATCCCTGGCATCCCATATGGTTCCCTGAGCACTGCCAGGAGTAATTCCTGAGTGCAGAGCCAGGAGTAACCCCTGAGCATTGCCAGGTGTGACCCAAAAAGCAAAACAAACAAACAAACAAACAAGTAAACAAATGAATACATGATTGATTGAATGAATGAATGAACGAATGAATAAGTAAATGACTAAATGTATAAATAAAAAATCACTGTATCACTGTCTTCCCGTTCATCATTGATTTGCTCGAGCGGGCTCCAGTAACATCTCCATATGTCCTGTCTCATGCAAGTAGAGCCCAAGGGCACCAGTAAATAATAAATAAATAAATAAATAGATAGATAGATAGATAGATAGATAGATAGATAGATAGATAGATAGATAGATAGATAGATAGATAGATAGAATAGAAAGAAAAATTAGATAGATAGATAGATAGATAGATAGATAGATAGATAGATAGATAGATAGATAGATAGATAGATAGATAGATAGATAGATAGATAGATAGATGATAGATAGATAGATAGATAGATAGATAGATAGATAGATAGATAGATAGATAGATAGATAGATAGATAGATAGATGATAGATAGATAGATAGATAGATAGATAGATAGATAGATAGATAGATAGATAGATAGATAGATAGATAGATAGATAGATAGATAGATAGATAGATAGATGGATGGATAGATAGATAGATAGATAGATAGATAGATAGATAGATAGATAGATAGATAGATAGATAGATAGATAGATAGATAGATAGATAGATAGATAGATAGATAGATAGATAGATAGATAGATAGATAGATAGATAGATAGATAGATAGATAGATAGATAGATAGATAGATAGATAGATAGATAGATAGATAGATAGATAGATAGATAGATAAATAAAGCTTTGCCAACCAGCTCCTCTGAAGTAGGGATTATTGAATTCAATCAGATCGCTCTCCAAACTCAGCTTATCTACTCAGGTTCTCATTTGCTTCATATATAAATGAGAAACTTTACTAATGGAGTTGATAGTCAGCCAGGTGACATGTGTTGTTTTATATAGACATCTTGAATTACTCCAAGTTGTTTTCTTGTATCCTGCAGCAATTTGATCTCTAAAATTATATGTCTGAATAGAACCCTTTGTCTCTGACAATAGAAAACAAATGTACCTCTTTTTTTTTTGCTTGAGAGAAACATCTCTAGAGTTCCGGGTTTACTCCTGGCTCTGCATTCAGGAATCACTTTTGGTGGTGCTCAGGGCTCCATATGGGATGCTGAGGATCAAATCTGGATTGGCCATTGCACATTTTTTGTGCAAGGTAAAAAAACAAACTTAAATGAAAGAACTACTACTGTACTCATTTTGTCCCTGAAAATCAGTGTATTTCTATGGATGAGCATACAGGCTGATTTCTACATGGTATCAGAATGTAGTCTTTTCCTTATTTTATAGAGTAGTGCCCCTCAATACCCACAGATATAAGTATGAAGAGTTCTCAAATTTTCTTGATATTTTGGAGCTATTTATATATGTGTGTACCTAATATACACTGTTAAATGTCTTTTGGATAAATTGTATGTTAATTGCCCACAAAGTGAATTCCATTGCACACACATAAATCTTTTACTTGCAAAGTGAACTTGAATGACCCACTTGACACACGTGTATTGTTTTCTCTTTACCTTCAACTTTCTTTCAATTTGATGTTAGGTTTCATGGTTGGTTTTGTGTTACTCACCCAGGCGTCTGCTGATCACTTATGGCGAGAGTGTTCACAAATGCATTTCTAGGATGGAACTCATTGTTTCAAGCATGAATTCAGGTTTTCTATCCAAAAACACTTCCAATGTCACCACATATAGCTCCATTTTTAAATTGTAGTACTCTATTTAATTTATACAGTCTTTTCCTTTTATACATACACATTATTCCTTAGGTATGTAATCTACCTTTACTGTATACAATTAAGAAAAATTGCCACTTAGACAACCGTTAGAATAACCTATGCTACTGAACACACTAGGCAAAATAAATGATTGTTGTAAAGTCTGTAGAGTAAATCACAATTACCAGAAACAAAATCATACTATTCTGATTTATAAAATTAAAATAACAAAATAATTGTCATTAAAATAAGGAATCTGGTGCTCCATATGAAGTTCAGTATGGAGGATATCTGATGTTGCAGGCCTTTTCTAATAACTTTTTTGAAAAAAAAAGGCTTGTACAGTATTTTCCCTTGGACAAATCTCCTTATATCACACGGAATTTAAATTTCTTATATGTTTGCTCACAATTCTAACCTCTTTAATTGTATTTGCACTACTTCTTTGTCATTGGTACACACAATTTCCAATTTAGTGTCGCTTCCTATTTTTATTAGTGTGTAGTTTCCTCTTTCCCCCATGTTCCAGTCCATTAGTGGATTTGTTATATGTTTATCAATAAATAATTACAAAATAATATCAACAATCTTAATAAAAATAAATTATATTTATTCAATATGCTTTCCATCCTAACTGCGGATGGTCTCCAATACTGTGCTCTTAAAATGGATACATTATTACTCATCATCTCCCTGAGTTTACAGTCAACAAGCAGGAACTATACATTTTTTTCAAAAACCACATTTGTGTATTTTACAACTGTTTACTTTTACATGAAGGATCTGATGTTATTCTCCACCCAACATCAATAATTACTAATATCAACCCTAGTAGATACCAGGGGAATGTCAGTAAACAAACCTACCTGTCTAAAAGATGTTGGCATAATGGGTCTTTTTTTATAATGGTTGGGGAGGTCTGAAACCCAAAAGATTGATGTACTTTGCATCTCAGACATAGTAGATAATCTGTGGGGCTGGAACAATCACTTCTTATTCCTATAGGCTGGAAAACGCATCAATGGGTAGACAGACATGTTTATTATTCCCAATAAATGCTCTGGGTCTGACAATTTTTTCTTAGTTTAATGTATGAATTTCATTTCATAACAGCAATAAGACACTCCAGGCTGTGCATTTGTTAGGGATTATTGCACTTCTTGGGTGGTTTAAGTCATTCTGCCTTTAGTCTTATGCCATATAACATGACCCAAGGCACCTTATAAATAGTAGAGCAATGCACTGCCTGTCATGTGTTAGAGCTAGAATAGCCTTGTAAAGGGACAAGGATTATAGAGGTATGATAATAACTGTAAAACAGGAGTGGTAATTTAAGTGCCTATGTTGGATAATCTGTATGATTAGATTTTTTTATTATTTTGTGTTTTCTGTGTATCATTCTGCTTGGAATTCTCATTTAACGAAATCACTTCTCCTGCTTAACAATACAGTGTGCTAATGGCATTGAAGGCAATTCAAATCTAATTTAATATTTTAATCCCTCTCATTGTTTTGTTTACCAATTAGCTGTCAGAGGTTATGCTAGAATTGGTTGTCTTACACAGGCACCTCATTGGCTCAGAGATCACAGGTTAACACCATATGTCACAAAAAGATAGTAAGGTTTGTATTCTTATCCAAACTCTTTGGAAAAGCAATATCACAAAAAAACACTTGAATGTTTCACTGACACAAGTGAAAGAACATACCAGCACAAGTTGTGTTAAAATTAAGCTGTAAATTTATGAGAAATAGCTTTAGGTCAAGGGGGGATTTGGTATTTTGTAAACAAGCATCATACATAATGTCAAAGACACATTTTTAAGTTTTTGTTGTTGTTGCATCCAGATATTTGACATAATGGTATTAAAATCCATATTTTGTTTGGATTCAGTCATGTATTGTGAGAAAAATAAAAAGTACAGTTTTAATTGCCAAATGGTTGTTAGGGTTAATGACAGAAAGAATTTAATCAGTGTATAGCATCAGGTCTCTGGTTTCAATCCTTCCTCATTAGTTGACTTGGACAGCACATTACCTGAAGCAAAACTTGCAATATTGTCATTAACATTTCAAAAGTGAAGTGATTAAGTCACTGTGTACTTTGAAGGAGGGTAATATATATGTTCCTGAAAATGTTTGAGACTTTAGTCATTGCCTGCCTCCCTCCCTCTTTCCCTCCCTATATCCCTCCCTTCTCTCTCTCTCTCTCCCTCCCTACTTCCCTTCCTCCTTCAATCATTTCTTCCTTCCTGCCTCCCTCTTCCCCTTCCTTCCTTCCTTCCTTCCTTCCTTCCTTCCTTCCTTCCTTCCTTCCTTCCTTCCCTCCTTCCCTCTTCCCTCCTTCCTTCCTTTCTTTCTTCTTTCCTTCCTTTCTTTTCCTTCCCCCCTCTCTCCCTCCTTTTCTTTCCCGTCATGGCGTTCACTTTCTTTTCTCTTTCTTGCTCTTCCCTGCCTACCTATCTATTCACCTAGCTAACCATATGTGTCAAATAGTCACTGAGCTTCATGACAGTCACCTGAGACTTTGCACAAGACAAATGCTCATTTCATATATTTTCCTCAATCGGCATAAATCATGACTATCACTGTCTCACTGCCTGTATCACTGTCTTCCCATTCATCATCGGTTGTATCATCTCCATATATCCTGTCTCATGCTAGTAGAGCCCAAGGGCATCTGCTTGCTCCAGGAACATAAAGAATCTCAAACCATTTCATCAGGTCATGGGAATGAGGTATATAATTGTTACTGGTATTTGGCATATCAAATACAACAAGAGTAGCTTGCCAGGCTCTGCCATGTGGGTGGAATACTCTTGTAGTCACCTCTGATCTCCAGCATTTATTGATGAACTGTGCAGCCGTAAGCGGCCGCATGCCAGGTTGTGATAGGCTCTTCTGCTGGGTGGAGTTCTGATGAGAGGGAAGTCCAGATATGGAAAATGGTGGCCCTCATGGAGTGGTGGGGGTTGCCTGGCACTTGTGAGGCTCTGCTGCGGTGGTGGGCCAGGACTAGAAGCCACCATCCCTCCTGGGTGCCTCGTGAGCGGCTGGGCACAGGAAGAGCTGGTAGCAGCTCTGCCCCATGTCTGTGAGTCATGTTTGTGATCATGACTATCAAATTATTGAATTGCATCTTTGAAAGCAGTGCCATCTATTTCTACAACAAGTTTTTTAATGTAGGATTAATGTAGGATTTCTCACTACAGATTGCTCAATGAATGGCCATTCTCTGTTGTAATGTCTTTTTACAATTGGAGACCTAAAATTATAATTTTCTCATGTTAAATCAAAATCTATCTATAATTTCAACACATTGGCCAAGGTCTGACTTTCTGACTTTATTAAAAATGCTGCTTATCAAATTTTAAATTTCTCTGAACTAAACACTTAGACTATCACTTTATATTGTTACATTAAATCCCAGAAATGAGTTCCAGAAGCATTTAGCTAATTTTTAGCATGTGTGCAAATGATGACATTCTGCAGTGGCTGTGGCTGATTCTGAATAGCAGTTTATAGATGAATTTCTTTCATGTTTCATTCAGCAAAAGGAGAAGAAAGACAGATAACATTGACAATAGCCTCCATTTAAATGCATGTAATAGATCTAATACAGTACTTTGAAGCATTTTGCAGAGCTGTTCTTTTTATTTGATCAGGATAGAAGTAGTTACTTATAAAAAGAGAATAGGTTGAAATAAGTATTTAAAAAAGAACAAGTACCCTGATATTAATTTTTATAATATTTCATCCTGGTACTATATAGACTTTTATGAAAGCTATTTCTGAAAAATTAATAGTTTTTATTTTTCCTTTTTTTTATAAACTGAAAGCTTGCTGAGGATAAAACTTATATATATTCACTTAATTTAGCAACTACCATATAGCTGACAGCAAAAAATATGTCTTTAATCATCAATGCCAGTTACTCCTTAATAAAATTTTCTTTTATGGGAGATTCTTTTGGGGGTGTCACTCCTAGCTGTACTTAGGACTTACTCCTGGCTTTGTGCTCAGGGGTTACTTCTACAAGACTTAGGGCACCATGTTATGTAAGGCCAGGGATCAAACCCAGGTCAGCTTCAAGCAAGCAGAGGACCTTACCTGCTTCACAATCTTTCAAGCCCTAGAGCAGGTTTCTTAATATCTAGCTTAAATGTTTCTCCTATTTGCTTTATAACTGCACTGCCCTTCCACCAAAGCTTTCTAGCTAACTGTAATTCAGTCATTTTTATTTTTGTTTTATAATAATCAGTAGTCAAAACATCATTCCCAAATAATTTCATCTCATATTTTAGTGTCTTACATTGAGCTAGGCACATGGCAAAAATTCAAATTATGTTTGCATATTTTAACCAGATAAGAGGGTAGCTGCTTAAATTATTATCTGTGTCCAGAGATAATAAATGTTAGGAAAATTGTGATTCATGTGCAGTATCATGTGTAGTTGGAAATGAGTATGAAAGAGGCGAAGTGCAATGTGCCTTGTTTCAAAAACCACAATAACAAAACCCAATTTTTCCCTACATATATATTTTAATTCTCAGAAAAGATAAGAAAGCCCGAAGAAGGAGTGTTAGAAGTGTAAAATGGATTAACATCAAAGGCCCCTGGGAAAAATCTAAAACATGAAATGAAGGCTCCTGACTGACAAGAGCTATTCAGAGAGTGTTCAAAGCCCATCAGTGCATTTTAGACTACACTTCTCCCAGAGCTGTGAGAGACCTGTGCGGCAGGTAGAGAGCAGTGGTATGGAGGCAAAGAATACCCTCTCTGAACTTTGGGGGAAATGGGGCCTCCTGTGTGTTGATATGCAGGAGACGGAAAGGAAAGGTCCTTTTTAAAAAATTCTGAAACTCCAGAATTTGTTTAGTATATTGGGAGAAAAAGAAGTCCCTGATGTCTTTGATAGGAAGAGTAGTGGAAGACTCTCTTCTATAAAATCACATTTAACTATCATCTTGTCCTAACTTTTCAGATTTATGGCTAATTCCTCTTTATTAGATTGGAAAGAGTAAGTTTTTATTGGTTTTAAATTGTAAGTCCCCAATGCCTTTTGTAATTCTACCGTGAACTCACAGATTCTAAAGGATCATTCAAACTGGCCGTTCATCTTTAGAATTTAATAGTACGTGGTGGGGATAAGAAGGTGCATTTTTCTTAAGACGCTAAAACTTTATTTTTGAGTGACAGTAGTTTTGAAGACTGGTTTGTTTGAAATAACATGAACGTGTTCATGTTACAAAATTAATAGGGAAAATGAAAGAAAGCATAGATCTGGATATCCTAAATATATGTGTATATATTTATATACATATATATCTGTATTAAAAACAGGATGAAGAGTAAGAAAGATAACTTGGTATAGAAATAGTGCTAAGGTTCTAATACAATGAGCAGTTCTTCTCATTTTGTGTCATCTTAAAATTGAGATGTCACTTAGTGTAACTGTGTTTTAGACATAATCAGCAGTAAAACATTTCTAAACAAAATAAAACCTTATTCTTATGGTTCATATAGGCCAATATTCAAACTTTTTATAAACTGTCTTTAATAACGTGAATTGATGTTTGAGAAGCATCTAAGGCGGGAACTATAAATGTCAAACAAGATGGTTCTTCTTCATAATAACTTTGGTAGCTCTTTGTTGTTTTGTCAGGAGTGCTGGAAAGTAATGGAGATGTTTATTACTTCTAATTTTATTTAATTTTTATTTTATTTCTTAACATTACTCCTCCTACCCCAACTCCACCAAAAAAAAATCTATGCTCCAGGATCTTATACAAAAGTTACTATATTTCATTTTTATCTAGTGAGTCAATAAATCTTTATTAGGATTCTAGGATGTTCCAGGGGATGAAGACTGTGAGAACCAAAATGTTAATCATGACTCTGAAACTCTTACCAAATAATTATCTACCCTTATAGATCAAAGTACATTTATGAAGGTTGTTATGTTTTGTTTATCTTTCCCCTTTGTATAAGTCTTTTACACTTTTAGCCTCATATTAGTTAAAATTCTAGCTTTTATGTTTAATTGTCAATATTTGGAAATATATAATTGCCTTTTTTTCTTTGCAAGTGTCTTAAATCGTCACTTGTTTAGATATAAAATATAAAGAGGATTTATTATTTATTGGCTTTTAAGTTAAGTCAAGTACATGAAGAATTTAGGCTAATTCTTGGTACAGTAATGCCCAATGGTGTTACTAGGATGGCAGTTAGATAGGAAGGGCCCCTATGGCAGTGGGTTAGTATGTCAAAGTAACTATCACTGTATCACTGTCTCACTGTCTTCCCGTTCATCATCAACTGGCTCAAGCGTGCACCAGTAACATCTCCATATGTCCTGTCTCATGCTAGTAGAGCCCAAGGGCACCTGCTTGCTCTAGGAACATAAAGAGCCTCAAACCATTCCATCAGGTGATGGGAATGAGGTATAAAATAGTTACTGGTATTTGACATATCAAATACGACACTGGTAGCTTGCCAGGCTCTGCCGTGAGGATAGCATACTCTTGTAATCATCTGTAAATCCAGCATTTATTGATGAACCGCGCTGCCTCAAGTGGCCGTGTGAGCCGGGCTGTGATAGGCTGGCCTGCTGGGTGGAGTTCTGATGAGAGGGAAGTCCAGGATGTGGAAAATGGAGGCCCTCATGGAGTGGGGGGTCATCTGGCTTGTTGCAAGGCTCTGCTGGGGTGGCGGGCCAGGGCTAGAACCCGCCATCCCATCAAAGTAACTATCTGAACTAAAAAAACACAACTCATTTATTTCAGCAGACACACACACACACAGACACTGATAATATTTTTGTATGTAACCATAGTGTGTGGTAGAGTATACAGTAGGAAATTAATATACACTTAGTGTATATTAATTAATATACATTTAGTGTATATTAATATACATTTAGCATATATTAATATATTCAATCCAAAGTGAATACCAGGCTTTCCAATAAGATAGTACAATGGTAAGGGACTTTCCTTGCACAAACTGGTATGGTTTCTGGGGCTGGAGCGATAGCCCCAGAAACCATACCAGTGGGTAGGGTGTTTGCCTTGCACGCGCCGGCCTGTGCCAGCCCGGGTTTGATCCCCGGCATCCCATATGGTCCCCGAGCACCGCCAGGTGTAATTCCTGAGTGCAGAGCCAGGAGTAACCCCTTAGCATCACCAGGTGTGACCCAGAAAGCAAAAAAAAAAAAAAATAGTATGGTTTCAATTCCAGTGGATATATGTGAATTAATTTATAAATTCATGTTTGCATATCAAATTATTATTTTTCAATTATGTATGTATTAAATTTCAGGTGTATGTAGGTGATGAGTGATTTTGTTAAATTAAGAGACTACTGACATATTAAATGTTGTCAGGCTACAAATGAATTAAGCAGAGAACTTTTCCAAACATTTTCCTACAAACATTTTTCTCTTTAGCTCTCCCTGCTGTTATGACATAAAACAGCATGTTGGCTAGTCTGACTACAAACTCTTGTCATCACCTAAAATGGAAATTTTGTACATTTTTTAGTGGGAGATGGGGGAAATATTCTTTTTCTGGAGAAGAATGATTCTTTTCTACTGGAGGCATTATTGTACCTTGGAGAAAATACTAAGGGGTCTTCAATTGCTCCTTTTATTTAGGCGAGTGAGAGAAAGAGAGGGGGAGGAAAGAAACTAATAAAAGAGAGTCATCTAACTATAAATATTATCTGTAAGTAAAGCAGAGCTGTAGCAAGCACTTGGTCTTACAATGGTATCTCAAAGATTTTGAAGAAAACAATGGAAATTTGAATAGCCTCAATATTTATTTCTCAGTGAAAAATCTTTGTGTGTGTTTGTATGTGTGTGTGAGATTAAAAACAAAACATTTCCATTTTACTAGACTCATATGCCTGCTTGAGGCTATTGTGTGGTGTTTACCTAGTGTCTTTTAAATTGTTCATAAATTTTCCACCAACTCATTCCCTATAAAGGAAGTTATCCTTTGGGGAAAAAGCCTGAATTACAAATGTATGTGTTTTGTTCTACATGGCTGACGGTAGGCAAGGTAGTGAGGTGAACCATTTTTGTCTATAACCATAGAAGAATGCGGAGACATGAAAGAATAATATGAAAGCGTTTAAGATTTGAAACCACTACTTTTTTGTTACAAATTTCACACAGCAAAAATTTAGCATAGATATCTGAATATTTCAAAATGGGAAAAATACTTTTCTGTTAAGATCCTACTAAAGATTTCTTGTTGAACTGCTAAAGTTAGGACAGAAATAAGAAAGAAATAATCCTAGTATTGCAAGAGATTAACTGGTTACAAGTTAAGTCAGAAAATGGCCAGAAAATTCTGCCAGGATAGAAGTCCAGATTTAAAAATAAATACATAAAAAGATGGCAGGAGAACTAGGAAACAACAACCTCATGTAACTCAGCATAACTAGGAAAAGAAATTCATGTTACTATCAGAGATCACGCAAGAAGTGGGCACCTATTTAAACATCCGAATTGACCAAATTAATTAGGAAATTTGGGCAAGTGATAGTAAGAAGAAATTTGAAGCTATGTACACATAATAGATTAATTTAAATTTTAATAGATATGCATATCACTTCTATTCCTAGACTAGAGAGGTCCTGTATAAAATCATACTAGGATCAACTGTCCTCTATCTTCAAATTAGTGTTGATGCTTCTTTGTAGACAATGATCTTCAAATCTGGTTCAAATCCAAAGTGAATACCAGGTGTGCCAAAGAGCTAGTACAATGGGAATGGGTAAGGTGCTTGCCTTGTACATACTGGTATGGTTTCATTCCAGGCACTGCATATGTTCTCTGTGTACCATAGGAGTGATGGATTGATCACTGAGCACAGAGCTAGAAGTTAGAAAGAAAGAGGAAGTATTGATATATACGTATCAACACACAGATATGTATATGTTTATATATGTGTATATACATGCACACATATATAAATATTTACATAAATTATACACATATAAGATTATTGAGCTAATACAACTGGACTCATAGTAAAATATTATATAACATTAAAGTAAATTATATTCTGAAAATAGTACAGTAAAATTAACAATTAGCTGATTAATGATTGACCCACTAGTTTATAGACTTATTTGTCTTCAATTGGCATTTCCTATGAACCAAAATGTTCTAGTACTAAAATTAATTCAGTCTACAGGTAGAGATTTGAGGTTTGTAAATGGAGGTAATGTGATTTGATAAAGCATTTCTGACTAAAAAAGTATAACAGTTAACTTCGAGATAAGGCTGTTAGCAGCATTTACGTTGGCAAATTGCCAAGAGGTTACTTCAAATAATTAATATATTTTTTTAAATACACACATATAAAATCAACCATTTTCTATTTATAATTTCTCTGCTATTTATTTTTTGTTCAATTTAAAAATAAACCCTCACTGAGCCGGAGCGATAGCCCAGCGCGCAGGGCGTTTGCCTTGCACCACGGTCGTCCTATGCCGACCCAGATTCGATCCTCAGCATCCCATATGGTCCCCTGAGCACTGCCAGGAGTAATTCCTGAGTGCAGAGCCAGGAGTAATCCCTGAGCATCGCGGGTGTGACCCAAAAACAAAAAATAAATAAAAATAAACCCTCAAATAGTGTATCAGTGAGAAAAGTAAGTATTTAAACAAACACACACACAGAAATTACATCTCTTAACAGCATTCCTCAATCTAGCATCTTGAATTAAAAATGAACAGTATAAGAGAATCTGATGATTCTTAAACTAGTCTCTCTAGTCTATATTTAATTTTCCCTGAATGATTGAAAGGCTCAAAGTCTTCTTTGAAGATATTGCTGTTCAACCAACATTCAATTAAAGTTTTGGATTTTTAATGTTTTACCTATTGGATGATTGGAATTTTCTATCCACTAATGATCCTTGATAATCTGTGAACAATTTAAGCATCTGACACAGGTGAATTTGTAAAGTAGACCTTGTTTTTATCCATTAACAAGCACTCCATTTATTGTCCCAAACCTCTCATGAACTGTGCAGCATTTTCACAGCTGAGCATCTTTCCAGTGAGGGCTCATACATGAGCGCAACCAGTCCACCAGCCGTAAAAAAGTGACTATTGATGATATTATTTCTCCATTATCAGAAGGTTAGTCTTTCTGCCATGTTTGTAAAATGGAACTATATCTAGTCTAATTTTTTAAATCCTATTTATTTTTTATTTTTTTAAATATTTTATATTTAAATAAAAAGATTTTGATGGATAATTTAAAAGTATCTGTTAACATAAACACATTTTCTTATTTTGGGAAACCCAGGAAAACTGCAAAACTACATAAAGAAGTTCCAGAGATTGTATATTAAAATATTTAAGACACAGTAACTTTTATATGCAAAATTAGAGACAGAAAATTTATTCAATTTTTGAATTTCAATGAATCACCAATGTTCTTCTATGTGCATATATATCGCAGAAATCCAATGACGTGTACATAGTTTTAGTTTTTACACTTAAGGAAACTGAATTACATTGGTATCCAAGATTAGGATTAAAAATATGTATGAAAACACAAAGCCATGTTTTTCATTTACATTACTGGTAGCTCTATAATCATGGAACATATTTTTGAACTATATGATGGTAATATTGGTAGCAGTAGCTACCAATATTAGAGCCAAACAATACAAGAACTAAACTTCTAACATTTATCAATGATTAATATGATATGGGTCCTTATTGAGTATGAACCTATTTAATCATCATATTATTTCTTAGGGAAACAAAAATAAACATATTTTCTATTTTAAATTTAAAAAAATTGAGACAAGGAAGTGAATGATTTACTCAGGATACTGTAAATGTTAGTGATAGGTATCTTACCCCTTGTCTGAGTATAGTTCATGGTCATAATAACTGTGTTAAGTGCTTAACTATGGTAAGTGCTTCCACATTCATTATTTTATTTGAGCCTATAAAACTTTACGAGAGGGGTAGAACAGGCATCCGCTCACTTTACAGGCAATGAAACAAAAAACCCAGACTTGCAGAGAGCTGCTAAGAGTAGGGCAATATTATCTCTTGTATCTTCTAACTCTAGAGCACATATGTACAGTTATATACTCCAGAAAATCACATAATGTGTATATATAATGGTGAGAACATAATATGTTATAATTTACTAAGTACAAACATTCTCATACTCTTTCCAGAATCTGTATATGATAGCAGCGGGTGTTACCCAAAGAAAGTTAAACAATATATGATATATCTTCTTATTAACTTACTCTGATTTATCAGGCAGAAAAGTTTTTCTATTAATAGCCATTTCCCAAATTTAACGCTAAGCACAAAAGAGGTGATATATGTTAACTTTCACTTCAAACCTTTATTCAGCAAATTGTGGAAACTTACCACTATTATAAAGAAACAAAACAAAATTCTTGTCCTTTAGTAACTAACAGTTGGGTTGTGGTAACTCAGAGAAGAAAATATTTTTCTGTCTCTCTGGTACTTTGAAAGCTGGTCAATAATCAAATTAATGTCCGAAATATTTGTGGTAGATAAAAAGCAAATTTAATTACATAAGTACAAACCTCATCGAGGTTTGTAGGGAGTACAAGATGCCGCTCTGTCTCACGTTCATTGATTTACAGAAAGCCTTTGATTCTGTGGAGACTGAAGCAGTCATCGAAGCCCTAGCCAAACAGGGTGTTCAAACCCAATACATCAAGATCCTACGTGAGCTGTATTACAGATTCAGCACCAGGATCTCACCATTCTACAAAGAAGTGATCATTAATGTGAAAAGAGGAGTTCGACAGGGTGATACCATTTCACCAAAACTCTTCAGCGCCACCCTCGAGAACATCATGCGACAATTAGAATGGGAAGGAATGGGAGTGAAGATAGATGGTCGGCAACTACACCACCTCTGCTTCGCTGATGACATTGTTCTAATAACACCAAACATTAGCCAAGCGGCACAAATGTTGGCTGACTTTGACCGAGAATGTGGAAAGATAGGTCTACAGCTGAATCTAAAGAAAACAATGTTTATGAAGAATGAACTAGTTCCAGAGGCCCCATTCACTCTCAATGGAACAAACATCTCTGAATGCAGCAGTTATGTGTACCTAGGTCGAGAAATCAACATGATGAACGACCTAAAACCTGAGCTGCGCAGGAGGAAGAGAGTGGCATGGAATGCCTTCAAAGGCATCGAAGAAATAGTTAAAAGGACAAAGAACCTCCGGCTCCGGGCACATCTCTTTGACTCCACCGCTCTCCCTGCATTAACATACGCACTCAGAGACCTGGGCCCTAAGAAAGCAGGATGAGAATGCTATTCGGGTCTCCCAGAGAGGAATCGAAAGAGCTATGCTTGTAATATCATGCCTCACTCAAGTGAGAGAAGGAATCGGAGTTCTGACCTCCATCGCTATTCCAGAATTAGAGACACTGTCTAGTTTGCCAAGGCATCGGAAATCAGATGGGCTGGACATGTAATGCGATTTGGAGACAACCGCTGGACTAGAGCCATTACTGACTGGATCCCACAGGATGTCAAAGCGATCACGTGGCAGCCCACCTACAAGACGGTCAGACTTCCTTGTAAAGACCCTGATGGAATTGTTTGAGGCTCTTAATATTCCTTAATCAACCAGATGCCATTGGGCTACATTGGCACGTGATAGGGTCCAATGGAAATGTTCCTGGAGCCCGTTCGAGCAAATCGATGAATAACGGGATTCAAGTGATCAAGTGATCAAGTACAGGAATAAATTGAAGCATCTGGATTCCAAATACAGTGAGACAAAGAGAAAGGTATGAGCTGAATTAAGTAACAAGACATGGGCCTAGAGCTTCTCAGAGAGAGAACTGGGTCACGTGATGAAGACAGTGTGGGTCAGATGGTAAAGAGCTTCACAGAGGGAGAACTGTTTCACATGATGAAGACAGTGTGGGTCAGATGGTGAAGAGCTGACAATTTTATTAGGCTTATATAGATACACTTCTCTATTTCTAGTCAACAAAACTATTCAGAGCAATAGTTCCAATCATAAGTAGTCTTGGTACATGAATACTTATGGGCAAAGGTTGAGCCTATGTAGCTTCAACGAACTGCACATTAAAATAATAAATATTCCAAAAAACATACCTGGGGAGTTTGTTCTAAACATTTTGGAAGGACTTGTGTGAAATCATGACTTTTTCTGAAGATCTTGGGGAAACATGCTCTGGACTTGTTCTCCAGCCTGTTCTTTGTGAGAAATGTATTATTTCCTCAACGATAGCAAATGACAAAAGCTGTGTAAGATACGCTGCAGGCATTCAATTAACAATATGAGCGAGGGATGGTACACCAGGAGGTTTGTGCTTGAGGTGTTGGGCTGATTCTCCAAGGGTCATTTTTGCCTTCAACGAATGAGATTTCAATAAAGTTATTTGATTCTTAATGAACTCTCTGGTTCAGCATACCTGGGCCGGATGAGACTAGCATGGGACAGGACATATGGAGATATTACTGGTGCCCGCTCTAGCAAATAGATGATTACAGGGAAGATAGTAATAGTGAATGAACTCTCTTTATTTTTCTTAATTTACTACCTTGAAAAATTATTCAGGCTGCATTTTATATGGATCCTTAGGCTTATGGAGAGTAGATGCTTTCCTTCTTAGTGCCTGAAAGTCACCACTCTCTATAATAATTTTGAATCAATTTGTCAGACCTCAGGGACTCTGCTAAGTTGCATAGACACCTATAAGGAGAAATATTACAGATCCTGACCTAGCCTTCATGACTTTGCACAGTCCTATTCTGAGAGAAAACTATAAACCAAAGAACAGATGAAAATATTTTAATTATATGTGTTAATTTATAATAATGTTGTAATGATAAAAATTAAAAACACATTTATAAACGTGAAGAAGCACAGCAGTGATATGAGTTGGCAGTTCTGGTAAGATATTTCTTGGAGCTGAGGCCATTAGGATGTCATTGAATGTCTAGATAAATGCAATTTAAAAAGACTAAAATGGCTAAAGTTCTCTCTTTTTTTTCTTTCTTTTTTTCTCTCTCTCTCTCTCATGCATTTCTATTGAATCCTATCAATTCACTTTAGAGAAACACATAGTTTGATCAGGAGAAATAGGAACCCACATGGGCATTTTCATCAAGCCAGTCTCCCCTGTCAATCTCAAATGACCATTGCCACCATTCTTTTATTCATCTCCATTCAGAAAACACTTCTTTTATTTCATGTAAATACAAACTGAACACACAAGAGTTTTTAAAAGCACCTTTAGGGCCGATAGCCCAGCGAGTAGGGTGTTTGCCTTGCAGGCGGCCGACCTATGCCGCCCAGGTTCCATCCCCAGCATCCCATATAGTCCCCTGAGCATCACCAGGAGTAATTCCTGAGGGCAGAGCCAGGAGTAACACCTGAGCGTTGCTGGGTGTGACCCATAAAGCAAAAAAATAAATAAATAAATAAATAAATGAAAGCACCTTTAAGGCATTAATCCATAGGAATCACAAAACAAATGCTGCTGGAACTGAAGGTTGCCTTGGAATTTATCTTTTCTTTAGAAAGGTGATCAGCTTCAAACACCTCCAAGCACCAGCTATTCTTTACCTCAGGGTTTTCTTAGTCTAAAAGTGACCACCCAGTCCTGAGGAAAGGTGAATTTAAAATAAAAATTAAGTTAATGCCTTCTGTGAAATACCCTTTCCTAAGGCTTATTGTACCTTAGACAGAATACCACCAATGGGTGCAATAATTCTAATGCAAATTATTTCAAATGAGTTTCTTGGTTTTCCAGTAAGAAGAACTTCAGCATAAGATAGGCACATCTTTGAGTTCTTCCTCCTTTCCATTTTACTTCTCTACTTCCTTATTGGATTTTGCTGGACTTGTTTCCTCAAAGATATATTGGAATGTAAAATTTCCTCAAAAAGCTTCCTACTTTGTAGGTTTTCATATTAAACAGGTAAAGTGCAAACTACAGGCTCTGCTCCTTGTTCATTTTTCAAAACATAGTAGCAGAACTTTTGTAGCATTTGAATTAAAAAAAATCAAGGGGCCATAGCAATAGCAAAGCGGGTAGGGCGTTTGCCTTGCATGCTGCTGACCTGTGCTCAATCTCCGGCATCCCATATGGTCCCCTAGGCACTGCCGGGAGTAATTCCTGAGCGAGGAGCCAGGAGTAACCCCTGAGAATCGCTGGATATGACCCAAAAAGCAGAAAAAAAAAATCAAAGCTTCTTTAAACAACACTTTATTTTTGTACTGAAAGAATCCTAGTAAAAATCCATAGCAGTAATGCTTTGCTCTATGTATAATTTGACACTTTTTAAAGCACTTTCCCATATTTAATCATAATTTATTCTCATGACAACCCTGCACAAAATATAGGGCAAATGTTAGCTTGAGGGACCATATGGATGTTGGAAAGAGTTTTCAGAACTGGGAGTCTAGAGACCTGAACCTGTCAGTAATTAATAGTGCAAGGAAAGGCAAGGCATAAGCCCTCTCCAGACTTGGTATCCTTATCATGGCATTAGATATTGATATGTGGGCGTTTTACGGTTTATATATATATATATATATATATATATATATATATATATATATATATATATAAAAAATTATTAACATACTGTGAAATCTGAAACAAGAAGCGGAACATAGAGTGTGTGCATCATATGGGGGGAGCTTTCTTAAAACCAGGTATTTTTCAGTAGCATAACCAGGTCTAACAATGTAACCTATCAAGATAGATAAAGAATGACTTGAGTAGTAGTGATATGTGGCACTGTTGAAGAAGCCCCTGAGCTAGTCACTGAAAATACTTTACCATAGTCCCTAGGGAAATGCAGCGAGGCAGTCTCCACCCCCAGTAGATAACATCCTTGATTCTATGTGGAAATCACCCCCCATAGGTGATGAACCCACATATCTGAGCATACGCAATCCCTAGAATTTTCTTTTCCATTAAAAAAAGATTTGGAGAGCACAGAGAGTATAACGGATAGAGTGCATGTCTTGCTAGTGTCTGATCAGGATTGGATTTCTGACCCTCTGTGGTCCTCTCCAGGCTTCTCAGAATGCAGCTCTAGAGACTCACAATACCCTTTGGAGAGGGTCCTAACACTGCAGAGCCCAAGCAGCTTTGCATCCTTTCACTAGTTCTCTAAATTGCCAGCCAGACTGCTTGAGACTCTCCAGTCGGGGCCAAGACCTCCTGGGTACCACGCAGGAGGCCCCCTGAAAAGGTATTTTTGGTTCTGTTTTGCCTACCACATCACACAAGGGTGTCAAGAATATCATGACAAATTTGAGGTTTGATATATATGAATTAAATCTTGAATTCTACTTCAATTATAATTGCTGTATTAAATGACCCTAATGATTCCCTTAAGGGGTTTGGGAGGATTAAAAATGATGAAAAAATTTAAAATCTCTTGGACATTATTTCTGCTGATAAGTACTTTTATTCATTCATCTTGCATTTCAAGTGAAACTGTTAATGCACCTTCAGAAAAACTGTATAGTGATTACACCTACAGTTTTGTTTGAGGATTTTGGTGATATTTGTGAGACATGAATGTATCTTATGAATTTATTTTTATTGTATGATCTCTATACAGACTCAAGTCTGTCAGTTTGTGAAAATGTTCACCTTAAGGGTTCTTGCATTTATTTATTGTTTATTGCTGTATCACTAACATTTTCCTAGGAATATATGTATTAATATGTCTGCATGTATATGTATGAACTTCATATGGAAGAAATGATTCACTTATTTTCACATTATACTAATGAGTAGTTCTTAATCACTACTATAACTGTAGTATAAGGCTAGTCATACACGTTGCATGTATCAGGGAGATTTTATTATAGTTATATTTTTCTTAATATCAGAAAAAGCTGAACTAAGACTTAATAGTTGAAAAGTTAATCAATCAATTAATAATTATAACAAAGATTATTGGGTATAATAGAGCTTAAATAGAGGGGACTGATTAATGATGAGAATAAACCCTTTAGATTCTCTGTCTTGAGAACATTCAGATATGATGGATTTGAACTATAGAATTAAAAAAGAAATGCCAGAATTGAGTATGAGTCCTTGGCAATTAGGCCAGGAGAGGAAAAACACTTGATTGAAGTAAAAGAAATTATTCTATTGTTCATCTTGAACATCATTATGCTACTAATTTGTATATATTTGAGATTAACAGAGGAAATATGTGTCTAAAAGAAGTCTAAAGAATAAAGAAAAGAGAATGAAATTGCTTGAAACAGTTGCCTTTCAAGCTAATTTCTCAGGGGTGCTCTTCCCATCTCAAGGGCAAATGGTTGTGTGAATTCAAATGACATTCTTATCAGAGCATCATATGAATAGATTGGGTGGAAGATCAGACATCTCAAGGAGAAAGTCACTGTTTATAGGATGATGACCCCTTTCACGCCTGCTTGATCTGTTCTAATCAAATCCAAGTGGCTACTGGGACCTATATCAATTCTACATGAAGATGGTTTTTACTCTCTTTGGAGAGCAGGTAGGTGATCTCATTTCAGGGTCATCTAACAGATGCAGGTATATCCCACAACACAGATGGAGACATATAAGCCCTAAGTTTCAGTGAGTTTTCTTTCTCCTTATTAGACAGCACTATTATTATTCTTTTATATCATTGTCAGAAAAGAGGACAAAGGTAGTCTTAATATCACAAAATACAAATTAAATTTATTGCTCCAGAGAGAACTTCACAATATATGTTCAAAAATCTTTCATGACACTGATCTTTTTGGGATATAAACTGGACATTGACCTTCCCTCATTCTTGTCGATTAGTTACACCCACGTCCTGCTCTTCTCCCTCTAAACAGCACATTTTCTCTCAGTATAAAGACAATGTCAGTCACAGCAGTGATTCTGGCTGTGAAAGCATTTAGCTAAGATGTCTATAAACATAATCAATAAGAATGTTCATATTGACTATCTACAGTGTTTTTATGTATAAGCACTGGTCTTTGTGTAGAAGAAAAAAAAAGTTGTATATCCCTATGCCTAATCTGAGAAACTAGCACATGGTATTGACTGAGAGTATAAGGTAGAATGAAAACAATAAAGGTTTATCTGATCATTAGTTCATTCATATTTTCTCTTTGATTTTCCTAAGTTAGTGACACTCTCTTGGCTTCAGTTTCTTGGTTTGTGAAAGTAAATATATTCTTATGTTTCCATTGTCCATTACCTCACTGCAATACTGTACTACAACTCTAGAACTAACTGTGCCGAGTTAGCACAATCTTACAAGTTAAGGATACAGACCACCAGCTGAGTCTTATCTTACTTAAAGATAATAATCATGGATCTTGAGTCCTGTGCAAAGCCTTGCTTCTGACTAGGTAACTGGCTATGAATTTGGTAGTTTCCCTTATCTCAAATGATCATGCACATTCAGCTCATCAAACATGACAAAATATTATTTTTATGACTGCATTTTATTGTAAAGAACAAAATTAAGAATATCCAAAAATCAATCAATTGATATATAGTATGGATTACACATACATGAGGTTTCAAGATTCAGCTTTTTGAGATTAGGGTACATCATCACATCAAAGTGTCCATAAACCATAAAAGGTCAATTGAAACTTTCTGTTCACAATTTGTACTGATCTCCCTCATATAAACATGATTTAATGACTGGTAATAAGATTAAATTTAACCTTTAAACATTTTCAACCATAAAGTTTGAGATTGGATTTATATTTTCTTATGTCCCAACCATCTATGCATATCGTTGTCTTTAACATCAAGTCTTACCCCATTCCTGAAATAATATAGAAATACCTTTGTTTTATCTTATCACCATAAATACATGTACAGTTTTGATGCTGATAACTAGTGATTAAAAATGTATGATTATAAGTATCACTTATAAAATTTTATGAATTGTTTATATATGAAAACAACCGGAGAAGTTCTTTATCACGCAATATCAATTGCTTTTGTATTTATTATATGTATCATTATTGTAACATGTAAGCAAAGCATACCATGCCTGGATTTATTATTAGAATATTTATAATATAAATTATGTTTTATTCACTGTAATATTTTATCATTCATATTTTAAAGAAGAGATGCCAATTTTGGGTTTCATGACTAAGAAATATTTATAATTATATACAACTTAAGTTAATAGCCAAAGAATAATTATAATTTGTTAGGAAAAATATCTTATATCCCATGTAAGTTGTTGATCAAAAAAATAATCTGACAAATAACAAAAGGAGTATGCTAAACGATCTTTTACCTCTTGGGTAGGCAGATTTAATATTATTTGAAAACACAGTTCTACAAAACCTGTTTTTTTCAGATATACATGAAAATCAACTTATAAGGCATGGTCCTTTTATATGGTCCTCTATTTCTTCCCTCTATATATTTTGGAACCACAGAGCACAAAATTTTGAGGTGGCTAAGTAGGAAAATTGTTCTATACTAATCTGTCTCAAGTTGTATTTTGATCATTGAATACCGGGGCTATCAGATTATTATTTTCCCTATTTTATTAGCAACCAAGCTAGCTATTATTTCTATGTCAAAAGGTGAATAGTACAAGATATAATCTTCTTTCCCATGTGCTGTACTCAGGGTTCATTGAATTGAATTGACCAAAATTGTAGCAGAGTATGTGGCTCCTAGATATTGTTGTTTAATTGTGTTAGAAAATAAGCGAATAATAAGAGCAAAGTAAGGAGAGATCAATGCTTGACTGAAAAAAGTACTAGAAACTTTTTGATACTTGTTGGGTGTGAGATAAGTGAGTAGCAACAGCAGAAACATAAAAGTGTATCTTAGATCTCTTCAGGATGTTAATGATGGTTAAGTTACATGAACTACAACTGGAAGCTTAAGCTATAGATATTCATGAACTTGTAAAAAAGGAATATTTTACCAAAAGAGATTAGAGGTTAATTATGTGAAGAATTTAGGTGAGTAGGGAATGCATACAGCAAAGCTTGACTAACCCTTCAAATTGTGACCAAAATTCCCTACTTGAAGGTTTTGGTGGTTAGGATTTTGCCATTTTCATCAAGTCAAATTGATATTTGTTCACAAAATCCCAAAATGTTGAAAAAATTTATATCTATCATCAGATGAAAAATTCAAACAACATATCCTATATACTTATGATAAAACAATCATAAAATACAAAATTCCAAAATGTTCTACAGTACAGTACAGGTGAAGAGTATAAAACATTAAGATGAGGGGCCAGAGCAATAGTCCAGCGAGTAGGGCATTTGCCTTGCACACAGCCGACCGGGTTCGATCCCAAGCATCCCATATGGTTCCCTGAGCACCGCCAGGAGTAAATCCTGAGTGCAGAGCCAAGAGTAACCCCTAAGCATTGCCAGGTGTGACACAAAAAAGCAAAAAAAAAATGATGAATAGGAATGCCAGTCACAAAAATACAAATATTATATTATTCCAATAATTTGTATTACAGAAAATTTGCAACTGCATATAAACAAAACTAAAATTGGGATAACACATTTTAAAGGGACCTAGAAAATTATTGTTCTATGGCTCTAATGTTTGAATTAAGGATGATGAAAAATATTTGAATAGTTATCGCCATGATAATTCAACAGCAGCATTAAAGCACATGTTATTGAATGTATATTTAAAAAGATTGCAGTTATGAAATTATGTTATTTATATGTTGTCACAATAAAATAACAAGTACTCTTTGGAAGTTTTAAAAAGCAACAGCAATAACATGATTGGTTGATTCATATTTGGAGAATTTGTTCAAATGATGCTACTATATTTTGACAGATACATATATAAATACAGATATAAAATGTTGGATAGTAAGAGTGGAAGAAAGTTTCATAATTTGAATAAACACAACTTTCCCATAGATATATGTTCTCAGGTTCCTGCCTGACCATCCTGATATTTTCTAAATTGTTGATTAAAGATTGCATATTTTACTTGTCATAAATATATTTTCCGAATGAGTAGAGGTCCATATATATATATATATATATATATATATATATATATGAGTATATATATATATATATGAGTAGAGGTCCATATATATATTATTTATATATATATATATATATATATATATAAACTCTAAGGTTTTTGTTACGAGTCAGAAACTCTAAATACAATTTAGGATTGACTCTCCAGCCCTGGCTCTGCCACTCCTGTCCAGCCAGGGCTTTATTTAGGGCAGTAAACTCGAGCCCAGTAGGAACAATGGACCCGGGAAGATAAGGAAACAAATGACTTGTCACAACCTCCGCTTTACTTCTCACGAAATACTTGCTCACTGTTTGTTTGCATGCCCTAGAACTTTCTTAACCTTGTAAGGCACGGAATATCTGTGTGGGTTTTCCAGATTAATTGGCATCCAAATGAATCCAGTTAGCTCTATAGGAAAAGTTTTGCTTTGAAGAGGTCCCCACATTGATGCTGGGAGCTGCCAAGAACACAACTTACAGTGTGATGGCACACACAGACACCAGGCACTAAACCCAGGGCTTAGCACTTCTGTCCTTTAAGCTTCACCCCCCTCCTTAGCTTGTAGACTATTTAACTTCTCTGGAAGTACATTCTTTAAAAATATCTGAACCCTTGATTTTGTGACCCACACATGAATCACAGAGAGGTGACCGGCATGTGCAGTATCAGCCTTACAGATGGCTCGGGCATCCTGTGCCATTTGATATTTCTCTCTGTTCTGCGCTTAGGTGGCTCAAATCTTAATTAAACGATTCATTTCAATGGCAGCATTTATAAAGCAAATATCCGCACATGAAGGGAAGAGGAAAGGGAACAGAAGGAAGAGGAAACACAGTCTGCTTTCCACCAGATACTGAAACATTCCACTAATCTTTTTCACACCTTGTGGAGTTTCAATTTTCCCTTTAAAATGTGGATTAAACAAAGTTGCCAAAAAACATATGTTTCCGTGTCAAACATTTCACTTATTTGGGAGGTGGAAAGCAGCTTGAGAGAGCTCACTGTCTCCGCCTGAGGAAATGGAGCTGGGTGGTTTGGGATTTCAGTTGGAACCATCACGAAACAGGTGTAGAAGCTCCCAGTGTGCTGTGGGTTTGGACGTGCATGAGCTGCAAGGACATCCTAGGTGCTTGTCCTTAGAGGACAGAGAAATGGCTCCCTTGCCAACTTGGATGCTGGCCATACCTCTTTGGGCTGTGATCTTATCATATTTTACAATTAATCAGGGTTGCAAATGAGTCAGGACTTGATAAAAGAGGCCTCCAAGGCAAATCCATCAGCTAGAAGCAAACTGTTTGGACAGAGTGATCAGTTTTTTGCTTCAGATCTGCAAGCCCTATCTTCTGACCCATCTTCTAAGCTAAAAAGTAAAACAAAAATAGAAACAAAAATAAATTATGCTATTTGGAGAATTAGGATGATAAGCAAGGCATACTGGGGGAGACAGAGAGCAGTGTGTCCTGGCACAGAGGTTCTGACAACTTGACTGTTAGGGTTTCACCGCATTTAGAAATAACCCCAAGGTTAGCTGCCCAATGACTTACATTTTAGGGTCACATGTTGCAGTTTAGTCAAGGATAGAGGGAAGTAATTATTTTGACACCTATCACAGAGATTCTGAGATATTAATTTAATCTTCCTGAACCTACATTGCCTCATTTGCCAAATAATATACTACCTTATGTTTTGCCTAGGGGTGTTTTTATGATAAAATAAAATATGCATGAATATGTGATTATATTCTGACAAATAGCAGTTTTTAGATCTTTGATTAGGTTAATGTGGACAGTATAATAAAAGGTATTTATAGGCTATTTACTATTCCTTGAGTTGTGACCTTGAGTTTTTAGATAAATCAGGTAACATAATATTCACATAAACTTTGAATTCTGATCTTTGTTCCAATGTTTAAAATGACAAAAATCGAGACTCTGAGATCTAAGATAATTTTTCTACATTTTCACTAATACTTGTTTAAATGTTATTGCTGAGAAATAAATTAGAGCTCAGTTGGCTGCGCCTAAGCTTGTATTTTTCTTCTTCCTCTCCACTAGTACTGACAATAGAATTAGTATTTTACCAAGTTCTACCATATTACTTCGCTTAAAATATTATTTTACAAATCACTTAAATATGGTGTATGGTGAAATCCCTTCTACTGCACCTTATTAATGTCAAAATGTCTTTTAAAATTTTATGAGGCAAAAGAAAAGTTATAAAATTATTTGCAAGTCAAGACAATATTAAATTAGCTTGTACATATTTTCTGTAATATATTACCTACATAATAAGTATTTGTATTAATTAAATCATTGCATCCAAAAACGATTAAAGCACAGACATGGAATTTGATTTTCTGGCTTTGAGTTGTACTTCCTATAGTTGCAGACTTTCTTGAAGTCTTTCCATCCTTTTTGGCTCTGCGTCCTTATTCGTAATTTGGCAAAGTACTTTTATGAGGAGAATATATGTATATTATGAGAATTACATGATGATGTATATTTCCAGTGAGGTTTCTAGCATATAGTATATCATATTATAGAACAAACTGGCATGATATGCAAAAATAAGATTTAGCTATGCATTTGCTGTACGATAGTCATTATGAAAGGCACTCCCCTTGTCTAAAGTCTGTTATAAACTTTCTATAAATACAAATTTTTGTTTCCTATATTTAAATGAAAGAAAAGATTTCTTTCATGGTTTTATACAATTTTTTATATCATTAGTCCTTTATTCTCTCACTCTCTTCGGCTAGAGTCCCAAGGAAGAAATTAATACAAACCTGTAATACTAATAATCTTAGTTCAGTAATTTTATTTTAATGGTAGTAGTTCAGAAAAATATGTATAAATAATTTTATAACCATTTTATACATCTGCGGTGGTACTGTAACAAACACACACTGTTTTCTCCAGGAATTTATAAGAAAAGTGGTTCAGTGTGTCACTGCTTCTATATGGAATGCATATAGATTCTTAGCGCTGACATTTTGTCTTATTTCTGGTCTCCAGTATTTAATTTGTTCCTGGATGACCTTCAATGAGCACATGGAAACCATAATGGCACCCATCTTTAACTGGCTTCATGTTCTATGCTTTCTCTGAAGAAATGAACTCACAAAACTGAATATCAACCTGAAATTTTCTGAGTCCCTTCTGTTAAAGGAAACTTTTTTGTTCACAAATATTTGTAATAATTATGTCCCCTGCCTCTATATGTGCTTATGCATATATTAATTAACTTATTTTAATATTTTATTTACATTGTTCTAATGGATCATAATTTCTTTCCGTCTGCTTAGCCAATTATCTACCACTAAAGAATAATCCAAATAGAGGTTAAAATCATGAAATTAACCAAATTTATAACAACTCCAATTTCCCAAAATGGTCTCAGTTCTGACCAGAGCTAGAGTTCTTCCATTATATTGGATTGCTGTGGTAGAGCTTTTGTACTATTAAAGGCCTTTTTTTGGAATTGTGCCGTGAGTTTTCATCATTCTCCAGCGGCCTCAGAGGTAGAAGAGAACTTCTGTCCTGATACTGTTTGGAACCCAAGTGGCTCCCTGAGAATTTTTATCCTCACATGGCAGTACTCAGGACTATCTCAGTGGGATTGTGCTCATGTATCAGTATCACTCCTGATGGTTCTCAGGTGAACATATGCATTTCTTGTGCTAGAATTCTGTTATTTCACATGAAAAGCCTACATTCTATCTGATGCTTTGTCTCTCTAATCCAATTTCCCCACTGCACATATTATAAATTTTAAGTTGAAGTTCAAGATATTGGCCACGAATCTTCCCAAGGACTCTTCCCTGGCTCTCTACTTCATCTTGTCTCATCTTATGACAAGAATTAAGTTAAAATCATTTTCAAGTGATGAAGCTAAATGCATCTTTCAAGCTTCTATATTTACCCCTTGGTGGTGTTTTGCACATGCTGGATCCACAGTTTAGTATTTAGTGATGTCCCAGTAGACTGACCCCTTTTAAATGCAACTCATGCATTTTTGTAGAATTCTAGCTATCAGATTCAAATTTCCCTAGCTCCAACTTGATCATAAATTTTTTAAGAATAAATTGGTTGACTTTACTTAATATTTCATAAAACTACCAATTTTCTATTTAAAAATAACCTTTATTTAGGAATAGGGGAGTTAATGGCACAATCAGTAAGACTCAGGATTTACTCCTAGCTCTGCACTCAGAAACCACTCCTAGAGGTGCTCATGTGGTTAAACCAGGGTTTGGCCCATTCAAATATATAAGGGTTAGAGACTGAACCATGGTAGACCACTGTTGCAGGACTCCTATAAAAGCCTCTGCATCTGCCCTGGATGGCCTCCTGCAGTCACTTTGTACATAGGGGGGTAGTCTAAATGTGGCAGTTTATCTGACCATGTATTCTATACTGGCTGGTATAAATATTCTCTCATGCTACCACATTCATCGTGGGACTACCTAGATCTTACCAGCATATTTGCCTGGCCACGTTGGATCTCTAAGTAATTAGACCAGAGAGAAATGCTGTTTGCCTCCAAGCAAGCAAGCATGGCTCCCCTGATAACTCAAAGACAATTAAAATACAAAACTACCGTGAAGTAGACGAGACTCTTGTGAAGGCTTGGAGAAATAGTTAACTGGCATTAGTATTAGTCTTTGGTACAGAGACATGCCATCTCAGAAACCCCTTCTCTACTCTATAAAGACATTTCCAGGCAGATCTTGGCTCAAAACATTAGCATATAATAGGGCCTAGGTGAGGTGCTGGGAGAAATTTCCTAAGGGCATTTGACCCTTCCTGCTTTCAATAATAGTGGGAGGTCTGAGTTGCAAGGGTATAAAACCAGTCTGCTTCCTCTCTCTTTTTTTCTTTTTGGGTTCTCTCTTTGTAAGCTCGCACCCTTCTAGGGAATCTTGTCTTTGTCTCCTCTTTACAGAACCTTAACACGTGGTGGTCACCATCTTGGCCTACACGTGGCTGGGGTTTTAGCCAGGAATCCTAAGCACTGGGTTTTTCCTATTGCTGATTTGTATGCCTGAACCTGTGATAAGTAAAGCCTTTTAAAACTGCATTGGATTTCTGAGTCTTCATCCATTCCCTGCTAGCTTCGGAGGTAGAAGGGAACTCACTTCCGGCACTGTTGGGGACCGCAACAGTGTTCCCCAACAGACCACATTCAATTCAAACACACATAACCTTTAAACTTTCTGTTTCTTCAAACACTTTTTCATGAATAAGTACTACATGAGATTATATTGGTTTATGCTGCGTCATTAAATAGAGTGGTACATCAGGCCAAGGTAACTACAGTTACTCACAATTAAGGTTAAATTATGTAAGAATATATGACATTGGGAAAAGAGAGACAATATTCTATATATTGAATATAAGAGAAATATTGATGTAAGATAATCTATAATTAGAAATATTCCATGAAGACTATCAGTAAGGTTTTAAGAAAGTATTCATAAGGAAAACTCAAATGTCCTGTTTACTATTTTTCCTTGACCATATCTATGACCTTAGGTCATTTTATTATTTACTTTGATCTGTGCTTTAAGGGATGGGTGATTGTAGAATAGTTGACTTTTTATTAACTTCCTGCTCTGCAGTTCTATGAATTGTAGGCAAAATGTCATATAATCTTGTGCTTTGTGCTGATTGCTATCTCCTAAAAACTTGAGCTTATATATAACCTGAGCCTGCATCATGTCTTAAAATACAATTTTAGGGTCCGGATTCATAGCATAGTGGGGAGGGCATTTGTCTTGCACACTACCAACCTATGTTCCATCCCCGAATCCCAAATAGTCCCCCTGAGCACTACCAGGCGTAATTCCTGAGTGTAGAGCTCGAGTAACTCCTGAGCATTGTTGAGTGTGAATCAAAAAGAAAAAAGAAAAAATATACAATTTTAAATCATGTTGAGATAGGGATGATATGGTCTTTAAGGACTAAAGAATAGGGCAAGTTATCAAGAATCTATTAACAATAAAGAAGGTATTAGTGTCTTAGGTATAGTGAACATTTCAAAAAACAATTATAAGATGAATCAACAGTACTAAATGGTTCTAAAATATTACCGAGTAGGGTTGGAGCGATAACACAGCTGGTAGGGTGATTGCTTTGCATGAAGCCAACAGGGTTTGATCCCTGGCATCCCATATGGTCCCCCTGTGCAGTGCTAGGTGTAATTCCTTAATGCAGAGCCAGGAATATCCCCTGAGTGTTGCGTAGGTATCAACAACAACAACAACAACAACAAAAACTAACAACAAGTTACCAAAGTATTAATGTTTAAAAAAAAAGCATAAGAAGACACCATTCTGGACAACTATTTTACAATGGTGATAACCATAACCTAAATCACATGTCATCTCAGGATGTTGAGAATGAGCTGATAGCAAAACTGTGAATTCAGTTCAACCTTTAAAATCTTCTGAAGGTTGTTACTAAGAAGAAAAAGTATGTCATTGGATACAAAGTCCAAAACAGACAATAGGATAGATACAGATACTGGAAAGCAAGTCTGTCCAAGTTCAAATCCTCAGATTTGAACCAAGATTTGGCATCGGGTCTTACTCAAGGGACAGTGACTATCATTGCTGTTCCCAAGGAACACCAGGAAGGAAAAGAAAGTAGATCTTTAGGCAGTTGAGATGGAGCAGGGACAGTAAACAACATTGTGGTTTAAACAGGTGATCAACACATTCAGAGTGTGAGCAGAGAAGCTACAATACTGACTTCAGAGCACTTGTTTGCAGGAAGGGATTCACCAGGTGGGTGGCAATGATACCATAACACTTCAGAGACTCAGTTCTAATGGCAGGTTTGAATTTCTGCCACCTCTGAAATCTTCCTTCCTGAGACACCACAAATGTGGGGGAATCCCACACTTCATATGAAAAAGTCTTGAATTTTAATGTCGTATTCAGTCTTTCATTTCCCATTAACTCTTTTATTGCATGTCTACTTAAATATATGTATATGACTCTGAACATGAGGTCCACTTCTCCGTCCAGTTGCCTGTCTTTCCTAAAACCAACGTACCTTTAAATATGAAAACTGCCATCTTACCACTTACCTTCATGAATGATGTCATACTCTCAGACCAAGACTTTTCTTTTTCTTCTTTCTTTCTTCTGGAAGCATTAGAAGACATCCCATGAGAAGCATTTTCTTCCTGGCAAAAAGAATACACTGAGTGCTCTTAATTTGTTGCATTACAGTCCAAATCTCTGGTTTCTGGCTAAAAAAGTCACAGCAAATGAAACACTCATCTTTATCTGTCTATAGTTATAATGATTTACTCACCCAATAACATTTAGATTCATCTAAATTAGATTCATTAAATGCTCTGGTCTGTCATCTCTGTTAGAAAACATGAAGGTTTTTTTTCCTGTTGGTGAAGGAGCTGAGACTCAATTTGCAGGTTGCTTATTTTTATTTTTTTTCCTCTGTCCCTCTTTCTCTGTCAGCTTCACACACGCCTGCTCACTCTGACACACTCAAGCATGTTATCCCAGGGAGACGAAAACTCAGTCCCAGCCGATTGAGAGGCCCCAGGGAAGGATAGAAGACTTAGATTCAGATTAGTGAGCTATTTCACTGGGACATGATGTTGGTTTAACAGCAGCTTTCTTTAAATGTGGTGTGATCAGGAATTTGCAGAAGTTTATTCTTAGCTCTTTCTTTTGGCTTCTGCAACATGTTAACAGCTTGTGCGTTTTGTAATGCCTTTTCTCATTGCCATAGCAACCATTAAAACTTAAGGTGTGTGTGACTAGAGATCTGGCCAAGCCATTGGTGGCCGACTTGCTGAAAAGGAGAGCAAATGAAATCACATCAAGTTCTCTGTTTCTTAAAGACATGTCTCACCTGAATTAACCTGGTGTTTGAAATTTGATGGCAAAATAATAAATACTGAGGTAATAAAATATTTGTAAATGATTTTTTACTTCAGAGAAAAGACTGACAATAGAGTCCCTTTCTGCAATGGATTTTATTTTGCTTTAGAGTAGGATAACATGGACCACAGGTTGATTTATAGGTAATGCTTTAGTGAAAAGTATCAGGTAGATTTACAAGTAAATGTACAAGTAAATATACTTAGTACTTGAGAAAAGTCAATAGTTTGATTTTGGACGTAAGCATAGCTGGTAGGAATATATTTAAGCTTGTTCTTTTAACACATTTTCTTTAAGTATTGTGTCTTCTCTGTCAAGAATGATATGGGAAATAATTAAGTTCCATACAGTTTTGTTCAAAATTTTAGTGTTAAACAAATCCAGGAATGCATGTCAGGCTAAACAGAAAAACAAACATGGTAACAAGTACAGCATAAACAAAACAACAAAAGAATGACAATAAAAATTACTATTTATGCTATGAAAAGGTCAGTGGGTACTTAATGCTTCTTCTTTGACTTAATTTTAATTTTCTTCCTTAGTGCAAAATCCTGCTTTTTGATCTCTCTCTCTCTCTCTCTCTAACTGTACTTACTTATTTTGGGTTTATTCAGTAGAAAAGGGGCATGTCTTGTGGTGCTCAAGGCTTGGGGAACTGTATTAGGCATTAGGGATCAAAGCTGAGTCTGCCACATTCAAGACAAATTAAGGTGACTGCTTGAAGTATTTCTCTGACCATTATTTTTAACTCTATTTTAATTTAAATAAAGTTTTTTTTCTTTGGCACTACCATTGGTTTTGTATGGAGTATAAATTGTTGCAAGACCCCAATTTTATTTTTAAAATTATTAAATAAACATAAAGCAAAATTTGTGGTCTGACATTAAAGATCTTTTGAAAAATCTGGATCAAAACTATCTGTTAAAAGATTGCCGAGATTAACCCCTTGACAACACTTGCTATTGTCCTAAACAAACCACAATCTCTTCCTTTACATACTGAGTATCTTCATCTCTTTATACTAATTAAGCTAACGTCCTCATATTCCAATTTTATCTTTTCCTTAAGACTCAAATAAACCTTTATCTGAGTCCCACAAACTTCCCCATTATGCTCAGTGTTAAAATGACCTACAAATAGAACAGCTAAGTTGCCATTACTTTATCACTCACATTATTGCTTCTCTATTTTTTAATTGAGGCAACATCAGATTTTATTACAAATTGTATGATGATTTTTTTAGGTATACAATTTTGTGTTTATTCCAAGTATGTGTCCCTACAACACAACTACCACCAAAATACTATTGCCTCCTTATTTTAATCTCTTTTACCCCAATAATACCACCATTTACACACATTCACACACATAAACATATCTATGGTAATCATAGATCAGGGATCTATGTCTGTATATATCTATGTATTTCTTTTAATTTGACACTGTCGATTACCTTGCAATGTTCTATTTTAAGGAATTTTGTAATATATATAATAAAAGTGAGGTGCACCGAGAAGTAAACACAAGGTAAAACATAAGAATATAGTAAAACAAATGCTCCCCAATGTTTGTGAGTGCAAGAAGTGGACACCTACTATGAGCTGAATGGTAAAAAGTTTTTATACAAATGGCAAATTTTATTCCATACTGAAATATCTAAATTGATTTGGCTAAATTAAGTGCAAGAATGGGAGAATATTTTGTCAAAAGAGTTATAAAGATGCACATAAACATTATGAATGTTTAATATATATGTAATAGTAAAATCAAGATGGCTTCTTGAAAGTGTGGGATAGTGATGAATAAATGGCTAATGCCATCCTCAAATTAGTATCCACTTTAATCAAATATTTCTATTTCTTAGGAAGTGTATGAATGTTTCATTATATATCAAATGAAGATGACAGGTTTTCCTTGCTTAATATGAAGATGATACATTCATGCTGAACATATAAAAAGCTTGATGAACCCTTGCTTAAATTAGGGATATATTTAAGGCACAGGAAAGTCAGACAGAATTTGCAAGCACTAAAATAGTACAAACCTGGTCAAAGATTATGTCTCATAATGAAGATTTTGTTAAGCAATATGTTTATTCTATTTTCCACCTGATTCTTGTAACAAAGATGAAAATGTCGGCTGTGGTCATAGTAGTGAGAATAAAAATAAATACCTAGCATCAACCTATATAACAAAAATACACCCTAAAAAAGTCCATTTTTAGCATTGCTGCCTACAAATTATCTTTAACAGTTCCCTGTCTACTTTCAGTCACTAGAAAGGTGCTGTTTGATTCTTTAAAAAAAATCAAATTATATTCATTATAAATATCTTAGGGGATAGCATTGTATGTTATTCAGTCTTGGAACTGAAACTGGTATGACTCCATTGGATTTCATTGTTTTTACTAAAATATGACTCTACTTTAGTTTCCTATTTCAATATACTTTGACGAGAGCACTTTCTGTTTTGAGAGTCTGCTTTGTTAATTGTTCATAGTAATAAAACTTCAATTAATCATCCCAAAATAAGTAGCTACCCATTAGAAATAAGTTAATATAAGAATTCTAAAGCATAGGAAAACCCATTGCATTCTTTAAGTAAGACAAAGTTCTTGACATTTTCATTTTTATTAATATTCTTATTAGAGAAATGACCACACACAGATCATCTGCTTTCTTGTTAGGAATGGGAGGGGAAATTATTATGCACACACACACACACACACACACACACACGTGTGCACGCATGCATGCATGCTTGCACTCAAACTATCTCACCTTTCTTTCCTCAGCTCCTCCAAACAAGAATTCCACTGTAAGAGAACCTTTTAGGCCAGAGAGGTAGCTGAACAGGACCAAGTACATTCTTTGCATGCAAGAGACACAAATTCTTTCCTTGAAGCAACAACACCAGGAGTGATCCCTAAGCACTTAGCTGAGAGTCTCTCCCGAGCACTGCTGAGTGCTATTAAAAATGCACATTACTATTCTTAAATTAACATATTTACTTACGTGAAAATTTTAGTATCATTGTAATTCACTGTATCACTGTCCTCCCGTTGTTCATCGATTTGCTCGAGCGGACACCAGTAACATCTCCACATCCTGTCACAGGCAAGTGTAGTCCAAGGGCATCTGCTTGCTCCAGGGACAGGAAGAGCCTCAAACCATTCTTCAGGTAATTAGGAAACATATAATCCGTTCTCATACCTCAGTGTTTGTGAATTTATTATACTTCAAATGAAGCAATGTTGTTGGTAAAATGCACAAATATCTGGGGTGAGTAATGGAAAATCTATAATGTGTGTAAGAACCTAAAGAACTATATTCTCATCCTGACTATACATGTCAGAGACAGTTTTATCACATTAGTTAATATTATTGGATTAAATTACTTTACCTGGAGCATAAGAAAATGAACTATGGCTAGAGATAGCTCAAAATTATCTTGCATAAATATGTGCATGAGAGAGACCTTTAGGTTCAGCCCCCCATACTGCACTGTTCTCTGAGTAACCCAGGATATAACTCTAATGATACTTTGGGGCTAGAATAAAACTTCATTACCAGACCCTAGCATTGACCCAACACACCCATACCGCCACTCCAGATATCATTAGAGTGACTACTGAGTTCCTGAGCACCACTGGGGAAGCCACAAATAAAATGATTTCATAAAATTACCTTTTAATTTCCATTGCAAATTCTATTTATGCATTCATGTCTTCAAATGTTTTGCCCTTTTCTAGTAGACAATTGCTACTAACTGAATTGATTAATGACTAGTCCCATCTAATAGTGAAAAGAAAAAAATCCTTCCAGAGCCAGCCAAACTAACACTAGACAGTTAATATTCTCATTTCTACTTTCTGTAGATAGTGTCCTCATAAATAAATGAGGGAAGTACCTGAGAAAATGATGGAGCAGTTACTCCCTTGATTAGATTCTGTTCTGTAAGATAGTGTTGATTACTTGCAGAGATATTCTCCTAGTTATCTCAGAGTAAGAGCTAGAGAGTCAGAGAGAGAGAGAGAGAGACAGACAGACAGACAGACAGACAGACAGACAGACAGACAGAGACAGAGAGACAGATAAAAAAGAGAAAGAAACTACCTATGTAGATACATTACACGGAACTGTAAATGGCATTTAGGAGCTTAGCACTGTCCCTAGACAGAAGGCAATAAGAAAAAGAGGGGTTTCATGCATCTACTGCAGGAAATGATTTTTTGTAACAATCAATGAACTTTGACAGCTCTCTGTGAAGGGGTTTCAGGTAAGAACTAGAACCCCAGTAGACACCTTCACTGCTTTCTGGTCAGACTCAAAACAGAGAATTCAGTGCATGCCAAAACTTCCAAAACACCGATAGGTTCAGAAAGAAATTTGTTTGAGTTTAAATCTCCATATTTTGAAAAATGTATTATATAGGAAAAGAAAAAGACAAGATATGCATACCTGTTCCTTTTGCTATCACTTACTGTTAAATATTTCACTTAATAAGGTAAATGTGAATACACAATGAGAAAATATACTGGAGAAGTACTCAACAATAGATTTACAATGATTTGAATCAAAAAAAATCTAGAGACAAAGCAGACAGTGTGAAGTTGGTTTTCTTTCTTTGGCCAGTTATTAGCTAATGAAAGACTTGTGTAATCAAGCCAGAACTCACCTCAATTTCTATGTAGTCACTCCTCTGTGCATGTCTGTGTATCAGTATGAGTACACTTGGTGCTTTGTATTTCTTTGTAATGAATCACATGAGATGTTTTAGGGGTACTTGTTAAATCTCTTATAATGGTTATAACCCTGCAACTCTGCCATTGGGGAAATTTCCTCCTGACCTCAGCTGGTGATCAGCTTTTGCCCTGAAGCATCAGAATTGATATGCCCTATAATTTTATCCAAGCTAATGTCACAGCAGCTGCTGTCCTTGGTGCTTGCTATCTGATTAAATTCCCAAATTAGGGATTGCCTTTTGTAACCTGAATTTGGTCATGATGGTAAAATCTGACAATCACAGCTCTCATTTTACCTCTCCTGTCATCACATGTTTCTTCAATAATACATGGAGCATCTTACACTATCACATATTCTTCAGGCACTTATTAGAATTTCGGAATTTTGTAATTCTACTCAAAATGAGATTGCATGCTTTCTAATGTAAGGAAAGAGAGAGAGAGGCCAATTCAGCTCTAAAACTGCAATTGTTTGCCTACCTCCAGGGACACATCTCACAGATTGCCATGAAAATAAATTGGAAAGTTTACAATTCCAAATCACTGCCTACCATACATTCTCAGATAAAAACAAACACAACCACCACCATCATCACCAGCAAGAATATAAGGAAACATATCCGACAACTTGCATCCTTTCCTGATGGAAAATGCATTACAATTAGATTTGACTATAACATTCTGAAAGTGTGTTTGTTTTCAGCTGCCTTAAAAATGATTTATTATTTATTACTTTTTTTTCCAAGATGATCTTCTGTATTCCTTCAGGAGAGGAGCAGTTTGGCTCTCTGTGTCATTACCAAAGCAGAACGAAAGCCTTCAACGGCGGACTGCTGCAATTTCTACCATAACAGTCAACCCAGCAATTAGAACCGTTTGTTACAGTGACAGCAACGAGAACCATTTTCGAGCAACAAGGCAGAAGAGTGGGAGCTGGAGAAAGCGAGAGCATGTTCATTTGAAGGGAACTAACGCCACACAGCAGCTAATCCTGGAACAGCAGGCAGTTTCAGGAACCAGAGCTGAGAGGGCTAAGAAATTCACATACAGTCTTGAACTTTTTAGGAAATGCCTTGCTCAGGCCATGCTTTCTCTGACTGAGTTCATAAGCTAGGAACCAAACAATGGCTTTGGGAAGAAACAACAAAGATTTTCATTTAGTCCATCTCCTAACTTATTTTTATCCTTAATTACTAAATGCGAATGAACATATAAAGGTGGGCATTTTCTCTGCTAATTATGAATTAAGAATGCATTTCAGTGCTATGAAAATTTAAGAGAGACTACAAAATAGAGCCTTTTTATTTCATAGTACAGCATTAAAAGTATAGTTTTAGCAAAGTAATATGAGGTTATTTAGTTATTTTTCATTTTTATATTTAATTATAATTTATTGATAGAGACAAATGGCATTTGATATCTTATTTTTTTTCTTTCTTCCCCATTCTTATTTTTAAGAATAGACCATCTTCATTAATTACTATTGCATTTTTTTAATTTAATCAGTGGCAAATGGCATGACTCCAGGACCTGTCAGGTTCTCTGTGGATTTTATGGCTCTCAGTCTCTAATAAACCAAGAAGACTTGGTCACATCAAAGAAGCCACCTGAGAATTAATGAAATAATGTGAAATGGTAGAATTTATATATATGTATTATTTCATCTTTTAAGAACTATTACTGGTTAATGATTCAAAACACAGCCAACTACGCATAATTTTTAGACACAGAAAAAGCATCTTTCTAGAAATTGTTTGTCAAACAATTGAATATATGAATTTTTATGTATTATGATGAAACATGAATATTGCACAGCAGAGAACTCTGTGAGTTTCTATCATTTTAAGGAGAATGAACCAACTAGAACGGACGGCTTGTGGAGAAGATTTTAGATCAGATTTTAGGTAATGTTTCACAACCTGGTTTTTCAGAAGCAGAGATGGCTAATGCAGTATTTTTTCTTTTGTGGTAGGGAGGATGGGGGATCATTTTTCCCTTTTATTTGTTTCTCAACTGTGCATCTATTGCTCTAGCACTGAGGCAGCTTCTGCCAGAGTCAGAGGTGAGGTCACGCTTGACTGAGGAAATCTAAGATCAATTTGTTGTCTCATACTTCAACAATAAATGCAGCTTGAAATATAATTGTTAGTCTGTGCACTCTCTGATATAAGGAAGTGTTCTAGCACATCTGAACAGGGAGTGTGGCTATCAGTGATTAACCACAATGTGTGCCCTAAACCAAAGTTAACCAGAACTCTCAGCTAAGAAACACACACAGAGAGAGAGAGAGAGAGAGAGAGAGAGAGAGAGAGAGAGAAGGAAACAGTGATGCACAATTAGAGAATGTAAGAAGAACATGGGAGAACAGAGAACAGAGATGGATTTCAAGACAATCAAAAATATTGATTGTCTTGAAAACTCTATTACATTTGGGCATTTGTGAATAAAATTTAAAAGAATATGCATCATTTATCAACATTTTAAAAGATCGCCCCTCCGGGAAAGGTCTCTCCTGTCCAGCTTTATAAATCCTGTTTTAAAGGAAAGCTATCTGACAGCACTCAGACTTTACTTTCTCATTTGAGGACATATGCAAGTTGAAAGAGAACTACTGGTGTGTGTGTTTGTGTGTGTGTGTGTGTGTGTGTGTGTGGAGGATAATTTATTGGGGACTTGAAAAGTGAACAGAAAGGTGATTATTTGCCTATGACTAAGATTTTTTTAAGACTGTCTATGAACCATTCTCATGAGAATTGACGTCTTACCCATGCAATAATTTGTATGAAAGAGAAAAAACAGAGTGAAAACAACCCCCAATACTTTCAGTTTACAAATCTGTTGCTTACATGGAGTTGGGAGCTTATGCCACTGATCCGTTCTAAATATATCTTGAAGTATCTTCTCTCATCTGATGGGTAGAGTAGCAAGAATGTGTCTCTCCCAGGCAGCCATGAGAATAAGCAAGAGCTTTTACATGATAGCAAATGTGTTTCCCTAGTTGAGGGTTGACACGAGGTCCTGAGGAGAAAGGTTCCTTGGTTAGACACGTGACAATGTGTGTTCTTCCACCTAATTCCTTGCTTACATAATTAAGTGATCTGCTTGGCCTGCAGGACTCTCCTTGTTCTTATAAAACAAAGTACACTGCCATATCCATACAGGAGAAATGAGCATCCCAAATAAAATTATACTATAACAGTTATTCTTTCATGGGTACCTGTTTATGCCAAACTTAACCAACGCTTACCTATCACCATGATATGAAAGAAGCAATGGTCTAAGTGTCAGTTTGATAGAGAAAGCTTTCAAAGAGGTATAGTAATGTTCACATGACCGCAGTGATGCATTCAAAGAACAATTCTCGAACTCAGGGTTGCTGAAACCTGAAGACTATGTTCTACTGAACATGTAATGAAGTCCCAGTCTCTTAGTGCCATTGATGCAGACTTTACTGATTGTATTTCAGCAGTGTGCTGGATGATTGGAGTACTCGTCCATCCTCAGGTCATAGTAGTTACTAGAACTGAGGGAATCAGGCAGGACAGACTGGTTTGGATGGAAATGCCACCAGATCTGCATGCTGGATCTCAAGAACAGAGACCTTTAACACCATTATAAAATTTGAACATGATACTTTATTTCCTCATAATATCTCTTTTACCAAGTAAACACTTACCGATATCTCAATCATGTGGATATTTGTCTTTTACAATGCTCAAAGCTCCAATTATTCTTCCACTAATTTCCTCTTCTGTCCACATCAAAGATAACAATTGCATTGTTACTAAATCTTGGTTGGAATCCAGTTTCTTTGGAGAACTTTTTAGTCAATGCAGTTTTCATAAAAAATCTTTTTTTTACTTTTATACATTTTCTTTAATTTCAGGGGCAAGTATCAGGTTTAATAGATAAAATCCTGTTGACTCTGGTGATTCCCATGTGTACTTTAGCATGTCGGCAAAAAAAAATTGTGAGAAACAAGTACTACCATGAATAAGGTGCTAGCAATAGGTAAGGAACTGAATCTTGTCACTTTTAGGTCTTCCTAGGTGTCATATTTATCCAGACCACTTAGGGAAGCAGACTCTTAGCCCTGGGCAACAGAAACGACAATAAAAGCAGCATGGCTATTCTGTCTTAAATTTTCAGGTTAATTCCTGACATGGACCTTGACTATCTCATAAAAATTTCATGAAAAGAACAATTTAATTGTTTGGAGATTTGAGGTTAGAATAGCAAGATCAAATGGGAAACAAAAAAAAAAAAACACCTATACCCCTGATCGAGTCTTGTGTGAATATGGGATTTATCCTTGAGAGAAGACTGCTCTACTTTACTAGGGCTGAATCATTATAGAATAATTGATCATTGAAGAGGCAGTTTCATGCCGAATATGTGTCCAGCACAGTCCCAAATGCTTCATTCACATACTTGGTTAATATATGAGAACTTTATGTTACAGACAAGATTGCCCTCTTCACTTTATGGAGCAGATTTGAGAACACTGAGTCTTGGAGACTTGCCAGGAAGAAAGAGCTAAGGTCTACACCTGGGTAAGAGGGTTACAATAAATTTGTCCCTGACCGTTTGAGTTCCAGTGTTTTGTGATAAGACTCTTATGACAAAGCAATTCTTGGATGACTTCACTTTTAAAATCTGTCCAATCAATGTTATGACTTATGGCATCATGGCTTATGGAGTGTTGAGTTGTATTCTTCAGTGAGTTTTGGTTTCTTCAGAAATCTGCATTGCAGAAGAACTTGAGCATCGGTTTGCCATGGTCTAGTTGTGTGTCTTCATTATAAAGATGGGAACACCAAACTCACATAAGTTGAGAGTCTTTTTCAATAGCCCTGTTTTCATGGAGGAGAGCTAAAGGTAAATGTTTGCTTCTTGACTCATTTAATTTGTAACCATATTTGGTAATGCCCAGCCTTGTGCTTAGAGGTCATTTCCTAGGGTGTCCAGGCAGTGTTTGGAATTGAACACAGGTATCCCATGTTCAAAGCCTGTGTTCAGTCCATTGCACTATCTTGAACGCCCCTGACTTCAAGTTTTCAAATGAACCTTATCAATCTATTTATATGAGTGTCAATTAATGAGAAATTAAATTACCAGTGCTATATACTACCAGTTCTCTAATGCATTCCCTACCACACAACTGTCTCCACAACAAACAGACTCATATACACGTAAAAACACACTCCTTTAGATATATATGTACACAGTAATGTGCCAAAGACACATGCATGAAAATTTACTTAACACATATAATCATTATTATACCCATATATAAATGATGCATAGACCTATGTCAACTCAAATACATAGAAACATACATATTGTTGAATAGCATGGGCTCTTAGCAACAGCATAGGTGACACTTTTAACATTAGATGACTGGGGAAAGTTAAATGTATTCTTAAGTTGAATTCTGATATTACTGTGTCTTTGACTATATAACTCAAGATATGACACACGCATCCTTTGTTTTACTTGTAACAATTCATAGGTTTCTCCTAACAAATACATTATACTCCACTCTTTTTTGTGAAATTCTTCCTCTGTGGCACAGTACATACTATGGTTACATTCTGGGCAAAAATAAAGCTTATTTCTTTCTTTGGTATACCTATAACTTAACAGCTTGTCATAATAAGTATTTTCTGGACATAAATAAACTTCTGATGCTGTAGTAGTAGATGATGTACAAGTAGTAGAGAAAGAGGTTTCCTAGGGGAGGAGGAAGAACATACTACCTCGCCTCTCCAGATTTTCTCCTCACCTTGCATTGATTCCTAACTTTGTTTGTACTGGAATTACTGTGATTCATTCATTTAAAGAATACTTCATTCTGCTAAGTGGTAGATAATGTGCTTCTTGCCTTGAGAATAACAAGCATGGGTAAAATCTCCTGTCTTGAGCAAATACAGCACACTGGTTGTTTTATTTGAGGGTGGAGTAGGAGGCAGAAGAGTGCAGCAGAAATTCACAAATTCTTTCATAACAGTACAATGGAGAAATGGATACTGTGGTAAGTCAGACAAATGAAGAAAATTTAAAGAAATCTCTACGCCAGTTTTTAGTTTCTGTTCCTCATTTCTATCATTCCCCAACTCTGGTTTCTAGTCCTTAATCAGATGCTGGAGGGTAGGAAGATTTTTACTTCCCAAGCTCTGGAGATACCTTCACTCATGAGACTAAGATTGACAATAAATTGCCACTGAATCCTGCCTTATGTAATTTCACTTTAACACTGGGCATTTCATGTTGCAGATGACAGATAAATTTCAAATAACTTTTATGCAGCTGCCGATCTTGAGGACTGTTCCCAGAAAAAGCAATGCCCAAAAGAAATCCCAAAATGCCATAGATAATGGAAAACCCAAATAGGAGAACTGTCTTTTTTTGTTTAATTTAATTTAATTTTAGATAGAGTTAAGGTTGAATACATGAGAACAAAGAAAAGATAATGCAGTGAAAAAGTAAAAATGTTTTTTTATAGGATGGAATTTTATAAATGGATTCAATCTACTCTGCTCCAGCGTAAAGGAAAACGAGAACAACGAAAAGCTTTAGAAAATTCTTCCTTCTCCCCCCATACGCTTTTTTCTCCATGGCTTTTGTGGACCACAAAACCCTTACTCTCTTTTTCTTTTGTTTCTATCTACAGAATGAAGTTTTGCTGCACTTCTTTTGTTTTTTGCAGGACTGTCCACCTCCTGGGAGATAAACAATACTACTGTTTAGATAATGCACACAATCTGTATAAGTTCTTTTATTTTTTATCTTTTTTGGGCATTTTTGGGTCACACCTGGCAATGCTCAGGGGTTTCTCCTGGCTCTGCACTCAGGAATTACTCCTGGAGGTGCTCAGGGGACCATATGGGATGTCAGGGATCAAAACAGGGTTGGCACGGGCTGGCCACGTGCAAGGCAAACGCCCTACTCACTGGACTATTGTTCTGGCCCCTCTGTATAAGTTCTAAACACACAAGAATGACATACTAACTTGCTTCCTAGATTCTTCCACCATATACTGCACCTTTACATCTCATACTCAGGTTGACTTCTGTTGTCTGACCTAAGGTACCATACACAAAGGCATAGGCTATCCACCCGAGAAGCACAGGAACAGAAACACGATCTAAAAACAATGCTCTGATAGGTAAATAACAGACACAATACCTGTCAGAAAGGAGGGTCTGATACGAGAGGAGAGATAGGGGGCAAGGGTTTTGCCTCCATGAGTGTATTGTGGGAGTATCTGGGAGATGAACAAAAAAAATCAAGATGAGATAGAATGGACCCTAGAAATAAGTTTCTCTGTTCTCACCTAATCAATCTTGTCTCAAACCATACTGGGAAATTTCCATGAAAAATACATACATTTCAGCAACCAGAATCTTTTTCTTGAAGATAAGGATATACTGAATTTATTTTTATTTATTTATGTATTTATTTTTGCTTTTTTTTTTTTGGGGTTTATACCCAGTGATGCTCAGGGGTTTCTCCTGGCTCTGCACTCAGGAATTACTCCTGGCGGACCATATGGGATACCGGGTATCAAACCCTGGCGGCATGGGCCAGCTGCATGCAAGGGAAATGCCCTACCCACTGGACTATTGCTCCAGCCCCAGGATATACTGAATTTAGAATGAAGGTTTTTTTTTTTTCTTTTTATCTCTCATGTCACAGCTTAGACAATGAAATGCTTATAGATTGTTCTTTTTGTCTTTAGAGTATTTTGATCAAAAACAGGCTGATGAAAATCTCACAAAAACCCAATGATCTGGGAATTATTAGTATTGTCACTATTTCTCAGATATGGAAACTCAGATATGAAAGAGAATTAAGTTAATCAATAGTAACACACCAGCAGTGGGTAAAGAGTTTGTATTCATATTCTGTTTGCTCCAACACATGAGTTTTTTTCTTTGATATTATTAGGTTATCTGGTTCCCAGGGTCCTAGTTCAAATCTCTTTTCTTATGCATACTATTTTTTCTTTAGTTTAAATTAAAAATCTATAAAATTATTTTCCTTGAAGTTTATTTAATAATAAAAATACAAATTATGTATCTTAAAGTGTTTTATATTATACAGCATAGTGGCGTACAGTCACAAAATTTATAAAATCTTATTTAAAAGTCATGATTAGCATGTAAAAGACACCCTTTCAGAAATTGCTGTTATTTTCTGATGAATCTTAACTAATTTTATTACTTGAGTTATTTACCAGAAGCTTTTAGAAGACAGAATATAACCATGTACTTCCTTTTTGTTCCCAATGTCTATTGCATCTTTATCCCAAAAGAGCCTAGACACATAGTATTGTGTAATTAAATCCAGCTACTGGGTTCATAACAATTTAGACACAAATCATTAGTTTCATTAGTGTCTTTTGTTGTTGTTTTTATAGTTACTGAGTATCAATTTCAGTTGTTTTAAAGTCTTGAAATGCTTATAAAATATCAGCGTTTCTGACTCCCTGAATCCTGACAATGCTCACTTATGATAGTTCAGAAGGACGACTGAGGAAGCAAAGTGTGATATATAAATGCTGGTTCTGTTTTTAACTTTTGCCTTCCATCTGTTGTCATTGTCAAAATGAATGTTTGTTAAACATGATTGTTTGAATGAGTTAGTACACTGGTCCTGATACTCCTCTGGGGTTGTAAACCTTTATTAGCGGTGTTTTGCAAGTCATCACTGAGCAGAATAGTCTTTATGTGTGCTTTTTGCACACTTTCTGGCTTTGTGTGTCAGTTGTAACTGTGATCCTCTTGCAACTGCCTTGGATGGCTCAATGGACATGACCACAATGTTTATACATCTTTAGTAGCAGTGTTTGTAGAAACTGTGCAAATTAGTTACAGAGCACACACAAATCTGGCTGCAGTGCAACAGACATTGTGCATGGTAGTGCAAGGCCATTAGTTTCAAAGAGCAGCGGCAGTGGGGATTGTACTCAGCACATGTGGTTAGTACCAGATTTCAGACTTGCAGCCTCATGTTAGCAAGGCAGTTACTTTTGCTACTGAGTCACCCCAGGTCCTCAGCTATTGTTTTCAACCTCTCAAGTTTTATCTTGAAACAAATATGAACAACATTACACCAATCATATTGTATTAGATTATAGAACTGAAAACTGAATTAACAAAATAGATTGCCTCCAAGACCAAAAGCAAAAACCAAAAAACCAAAAAAATGTTCATCATCATTTTCTAAAGGACAAAGAGATAATGGCTTCCATTATCTTTGCAGGTGAATCTGAGAAAATACTCAGCGCTGGTGTCTGGCTGGACTTTCTGTGATAGACATCACTCCTCAGCCGTTTTCTCTTGTTCTCCAGCAAATTATGCTCCTAATCTGGCACATGTTGCTGATGGCTACCACCCTACATGTATGTGAGCAAGAAAAAGACATCACTAGTTGCAAGTAATACAGATCACTCTAGAAGGGTTTGATACTAAGAAAAAGTGGTGGGGTTACGATATATTTTTAGGAAACTTGGGACAATATTAGAAAGCTTCCGATTGGAACTAGGGCCTCAGCTATAGCCCAGCGGGTAAAGTGTTTGCTTTGCACGGCCGGCCTGCGCCGGTCCCGGCTCGATCCCTGGCATCACATATGGTTCCCGAGCACCGCCAGGAGTAATTCCTGAGTGCAGAGCCAGGAGTAACCCCTGAGCATCGCCGGGTGTGACCCAAAAAGCAAAAAAAAAAAAGTTTCTGATTGGAACTGAGATACAGATAAGCATCCCCCGCCCAAATGACCTGTGATTAATCATCTCCCAGTTTAAGGTTGTGTGTGTGTTTGTGTGTGTATGTGTGCTAACTTGCACAGTGGTGGGGTTGAATGTCGTAATAACAATCTACTTTAGTATATCTTCCACATTCTTAATTTCCTGAGAACAAAGCACTAAGAAAAAACATCCAAATATTTTCCCTTAAAATCGGACACAACATTTATTCTAAAAGGAGAGCAGAAACCAGGGAAGATAAAGATGAATACTGAATCTGAACCCCAGTGTTATTTGACAGGATAAACAAAGAGATATTTTGAAACAGACACAATAGCCGTTTGTCAGCCATGAGTTACCTTAGTTGAGAAACTTAGAGGACAAGGACTGATGGCCTAGTTGGGCAGTAACAGAACTGAAGAATAAACTACACATTGTTCACAATGGTGAACGCCGCTTTCATAAATAGTCTCCTGTCGTTGCTTTTTTTTTAAGTATTTTATTATACCACCGTGAGATATACAAATAAAAAGATATACAATTAAAAAGTTCATATTTGGGTTTTGGTCATACAGTGTTCCAGCACCCATCCCTCCACCAGTGCCCATCTCCCACCACCAAGGTCCCCGGTTCCCTCCCCCTTCCCCAGCCCACCTCCATGACAGGTTCTTTGTTTCTTTCCCTTTCCTCTCTCTTTCTCTTTTCCTTCCCTTATGTTGATTACTTTCAATGAAAACTAGTGTTAGGCAAACTATAAGAAACCCTGCAATTCCATTCATAGGACATGTTTAATTTTATTTTTTCATTTATTCACTTATTTATTTACCCATCTATTTGTTTATTTATTTCTTTTTGCTTTCTTTGGGTCACACCGTAGATGCTCAGACACTATTCCTGGCTCTTTTGCTCAGGAATTACTCCCTGGCTGTCCTTAGGGAACCATATGGGATGCTGAGGATCGAACCCCGGGTTCATTGCTTGTAAGGCAAATGCTCTAACCACTGTGCTATCGCTCAAGCCCTTTAGGACATGTTATAATCCAAATATTTAAGAGTACTCAGACAACTCAGTGAATAGGAATCTCCATACAAAATTTTAAAGGCAACAGGAATATTTTAAAACTTTACCAGCTACATTCCATAAACAGCCGAGACTCTTACTCCCCTTACACAAATTAAGATAAAATATTTTTGTCAACATAAGAAAATAAGCATGCTGTGGAGCAGTTAAATTGAAGAAAATAAGAATTATGTTTGGAAAGTAGAGATATTTATAAATAGCAGCTGCTTTGTTGCTCAAAAAAATGGACTAAAATACAATAAAATAACAGAAACATGAAAAAGACAGTGACTGACTTGAGAAAAGAACTAATGGAACCATATAATCACAGTACATATTCTGAAAAGACACACTTATTGCTCGCAAACAGAAATGTGTGGGAGTCTGAGGTTAGGTAAGACGGAGGAGGGAACAGTGTGCTAATAATTGTCAAAAAGTGATACTACCAGCCTAGAACTGAACTGAGCATTAAATACAGGCAACATGAAAACCTCTAAATGTATGCATTGTAATCCATAGCATATAAGAGGAGAAGAGAGAGAGAGAGAGAGAGAGAGAGAGAGAGAAGAGACAAAGAATCTGCCATAGAGGCAGGCTAGGGAAGGGGGAAGGAATTTGGGACATGGTGGTGGGAAACGGGCACTGGTGGAGGGATGGGTGATGGAATACTGTAAGACCGAAATCCAACCATGAACTTCTTTGTAATTGTATATCTCACAGTGGTATAATAAAATATAGAAAAAGAGAGAAAATCAAATCAATTATGTGGAATGAAGACATAAGACCAGACATCCAGATCACAGAAGAAAAGAGGTAAAAGATAAGTCGAAAGAAAAAAATTAAAGACAAAAGACCCTTAAAAAACATCTTTTATCAAATCCGTGGTGCATTTTGTGTACAAAACTACTTTTTTTTCTTGGTTTTTGGGCCACACCTGGACGTGCTTAGGGCTTGCTTCTGCCTCTGGGACCTCTCCTGGGGACCATATGGGATGCCCAGGGGCCATATAGGGTGCTCAGGGGACCATATGGGTGCTCAGGGGACCATACAGTGTGCTGGAAATAAAATTCAGGTCTCTCATGTACAAGACAAGTTCTCTTCCCACTGTGCTATTTATCTACCACCAGAAAACACAATTTGTAAGACATTGTTTTTGGTTTAAAAGAAGATTTAATAATAAACAGCATTTTGGCAATTTACTTAAATTCACATGAACTTGTACTTGAGAAACACAGTTTTTACTCTATACAAGTCAAAAAATATTTTTCTAAACCATTAACATGTGCCTTTGATGTCAAATTGACAGTCATCACCAGTAATATTTTATCATCATACAGCCTATTACCTTGAATATGAAAAATGGTAAAACTTCAACTGACTTTTAATTGAACAAGAAAACTAGCAAAACATGTGACCACAATTGTCTTATGATAATACTTAAAATTGACTACTTCAGTAACTTCCATGTAAGTTTATTGTTATGTATTTTAAATATGTTAAGATCCAAATAATATTTTTTATGTATAACTAAATTTTTATTTTATATAAGATATGTTGTTCCAATGAACTATATTCTGTACTTTTAAATATATTATGGATTATTGCCCACCCATAATGAAAAGAAGCAGAAAGTAATAGTTTCCCAGTAATATTATAACATTAAAAATGATTCAAGACTGCAAATTTCCACATTTAAATGTTGTAAATTAGGTATATAATGTATTTATATTCATATATTATGTAAATTTTATACATGTGTAGTTTTCCCCAATGCCCAAACTATAAAATTTTAAGTTAATATTAGTGAGGTGATGTGAGCCTATGGAAACAGCCTGTCTTACAAGGTAGAATGTTAGTTAACCATACCCTGCAACCTAAGATGCACAGGTAGGCATTATGGCAAAGATGATGCAGCGATGATGCAAACCCTAAATAAAAAGTACAATCAGCATCTGAGGACATACATTAAATAACAAAATAAGTCAAAATGCTTTAGTGTTTATATGGACAATATATCATGTGAGCATGGTAAACAGGTGACTGTTAGAGGAAGCAAGACAATCTTTTATAAAGTTGAATAAACAAAATTTGAAGATCACACACTCAAATATCTTCAATGACATTAGAACCCTCCAACTCTAGAGAACATGAGTGTTATCTGTTGGAATCCCAAACTTAATCTAAAACCCCATACAGCAGTTATTTTCCTATTCTATGCTGCTGTAATTGTATATTATTAGTTATTGCTTATATTATGGTGATAACAATGCTTCTGTCAGTTACTACTATATGTTAGTGACACTATGTTCCTTACTAGTAGGAGAGAGAGACTATGAAGGATACCAGATGAGGAATGACCTTGGAAAAGACTTACAAGTAACCTTAAAGTTGTGGAAAGCTGCATTTTGATACATTCAGTGGGTAGAATAATAAGGCAGTATTTTCAAACACAGATAGGAGTCAAACTGAATAGATTGAAAGGCACTATTCTCCCCCCAGCTGTGAAGGGATCATCAGACCATTATTGAGATGCTTATCTTTTGCAAAATGGTTTGTGTTGAAATTATTTTTTTAAGGGCATCATTTCTTTTTAGAAAAACTTCATTACTAATTTGCCAATTGAATATCCCATAAGATATTGAAAGGCAGTAGTGAATATAGAGTGAGTATTTTCATTTAAAAAAACATGTGCATCCCCTGTTGTTCAATAATAATAGGGATGAATAACATCTACTTTAGGTTTTCAAATGTAATTTATGGTGATAAGACTTTTAGACAGAGGATGGATGAGCTGACGGATAATATACATAGAGTTGAAACTCAGGTAATGATTGTGACATGTTTTGCATTAGGTTATGATAATCTGAAAACAAAGTAATTTGAAAAACTGCAGTGAAAGAGTGAATTAATAAACTGCATTATAACAAGTGCTGTGATTCTTATATTGTACATCTATGGTTCTAGTTTGAGAGGTTTCCTGTCAGATCAGTTAAATCTTCAGCAAACTTGAGGATGGGTTATGTTTCAAATGTTTAAAATTTGACATTGAATAACCCAGTTAATGTCTTTGTAAAGAGCAATGATAATAGAACAACATGAAATCTGTAAGGTTCACATTTATACCTACTGGTCTTTTAACTTAAAAGATATCTCATCTTACTTCATTAGTAGTAAGTTCTCCAAGCACCCTAAATTTTCCCCCATAGTATTTTTTTTAATTTCAACCAACATTCATCACTACATCCTTATGTGCATAAAAATGCAGACTATATTTTTATTTTCACACATTTCTGTGAGGGAGAACAATGTCTCTTCTATCTTTTCACACTTAAAATCAGAAAGATAGTACCACGGGTAAGATATCTGCCTCTGCTTGTACATAGCCAACCTAGTTAGATACCCAGCACCCCATGTGGTCCCCAAGCTCTACTAGAAGTAATCCCTAGTATTGAGCCAGGAGTAACTCCTAAGAACAATGAGATGCAGCCGAACAACATAAACAATTTAGGAAGTGGACTGTAGTGGAAAGATTTTAAATGTCCTTGTTAGCAGCACATGGCATACAGATGTAATGCTCAACTCTCAGGCAACAAGACTATTGGAAAGAGGATCAAGGCAATGCCACTAGAGGCTTCCTCTCTGATTTAAGGCTAGAGGAGAAGAAACTGACTTGGATAACTATCATATTGACAGGAATTATGTGGCTCAGTATTCAAAGATGTGGCTAGCTAAGGTGTGCTTCTGTCTCTGCTCATCCCAAATGTTTACATCTTATTGGCAACACAAAGGTGCTCAAGTGGAAAGGGTAGTCATGTTAAGATGGGGTGGAGACATTTAGCTTGCACAAGAGATCCTGTGTTTCAACTAGAGTTTGAAATCAGCCTCCATCTCTAGCGGTAGGATAGCCAGACACAACAAACAGGATATAAAAATATGAGTCTTTGATGAATTTTTGTTACATACTACTAAAGCAGCATATACAGTAATACAGGTTGGAAAGAAACAAATATTTATCCAAAGTCCCCTTTTTACTTTCTCTATGAGAATATAGTAGCCAGGTGAGAAAGAAATCATGGGCACTAAAATTTATCATGTCCCCGTCAAGACTGGAGTCTTAGTGGCAGGTCATATCTAGCCTGGAAAGTCTTGCTTCACAATCTGATATTACAAGGTCAGACCACACACCTTTTCAGAATTGACAACTCCAGTGTCATAGGAAAATGTTCCAAAAAATTCTACCCTCATCCACCTGTGCTCCAGTCACTGGCTCAGAAGGGAGCAGAGTTGATGTTCTCTGCAAATAGTGTTTGAGTCTGAGAAGAGGCCGGGATGGTCATTTCCATGATGTGATCAGCGTCCCCTTCTGAGTGAAAGTCTATTAAAGAATAGTATTTTGGAAAAATTAGATTTTCCAATTGTTTTTCACAAAACAACCACCATTACAATTTATAGCTGTCAATTAATGATTAATGACGAAAATTTGGGGGGCCAGAGCGATATTACAGTGGGTAGGGAATTTGCCTCGCACATGACCAACCTGGGTTTGATTCTTACCATTTCATATAGTCCCAGAGCAACACTGTTGACACCCCAAAACAAATAAATAAATAATGATGATGATGATGATGATGATGATGATGATGATGATGATGAATAAGTTAATATCATTGTTGATAGGTAAATTTCTGAGATTAGTCTTGGGATTTCATATCCTTTTAATTCAGGATTTCAAATAAAACATGAATACTGACATCCAAATAAGAAACCACAAGAAACTTGTATAATTATTTGATTGTTTGTCTTTTATTAATTTTAGCATTTCTCATTTCTAATAAGCTTACTATACTGACATCACAATACTTTCTTAAAAAGGCAAGGAAATAACCTGTGCATCTTAGACTTGGATTCACCAAGCACATCCATAAAACCTTCTAGTTCTTTAAACAAAAGTGAAAGTCTAAGGGCATGTGCCTTCAGACAGCCTCACTCCACAATAAACCCTTCCTTAAGACACAGTGAAAGCAGGGGCCAGAGCGATAGCCCAGCGGGTAGGGCGTTTGCCTTCACGCCGGCCGGCCGCTGTGCCGGCCCGCTAGCCTGTTATTCCCTGGTAATATGTACATTATGATCCAATACAGGTCCCGCGACCAGGAGAGTAATTCCTGAGTCAGCAGAAGCCAGGTCTTAGAGGGATAACCCCTAACTGAGCATCGCGATGGTGTAACCCATAGTCTGGAAGGGAAGCAAAAAAAAAAAAAAAAAAGAAAGAAAAAAAGAACGCCATAGAAAGAGCACAGGCTGAAAGCAGCTTTTACCAAACATATAAACTTTTGTACACATGTGGTATGGGGGTGGGTAGTGGAGGTCACAATGAGGCATCCACTCTATGATCTTTTTATCCAGGCTTTTGACCAATTAAACATAAAGTTCCATTTCCTGTTTATCGAGAGACTCGCTTCCTAAAAGATCAGCCTTCACTACATTAAAACATCCTCTGTTCCCCAGGCATAGGCACCCTAAATTTGAGAGTGTTATTGGTATCTATCCTTAGTCTATGCTCCTTGGAACGTCTCCTAACATTTCCATGTCTCCCTTTGCCCTTCTGCAAATTAATCTTGTAATATCCATTTCAAAGAGTGATAGGAAGCTTTTGACAAGTGTAACAAGGACTTTGAGATCTTCAGATGAAAGAAGCCTCGGATGTACAAAAAGCATTATCCTTGTTGGATGTGCTTTTTCTCCTATGGTCTAACTGAGGGGAGGGATTAGGGGAGATTAATTGTGCATATGATCTGTCTAATCGGTTAAGAGGAGCAAAGAATGCTCATGACCTTCAAGTGTACCAAATAAAGCACTGGGCCCAAGCAGTTTCCTGAGTTTAGTTTATTGTTTCAGCAGAATTGAAGCTAGCAGAAATGAAATGCTTGGCTTTTTGAGACAGTGCAACTGAAAAAAAATGTACAAGCAAAAAGATTTGGAAGCAAAATAAAGCAAAACTAGCAAATAATGGAAAGACTTTAGATATTAAGAAAATATTTTTTAGGTTATCCTCCCTTATGTTGGGGTTGTTAGATGTAAAGAAGCTTAAGGTTATGATTTTCGTTCTCAACAATGAGTTAAGGAGACAAGCCTCATATTCTAATCGCCCTAACCCTATAGATTTCGTTTATAGGTAATCTACAAATAAGGAATAAATTGCTCTAATGTATGGAGAGGGAAGTATTGCACAACTAGAAAGAATTTCTGTCTGTGAGGAAGTCATGATCATCCTACTAAGTCAATAAACTTAGGAAATTTTAAGTTAAGTCCTTTAACTTGGTTTTGTGAGTTCTGCCCTTCAGTTTTACAAGCTCTTTTTAAGTCCATCAACCAATTCTATGGGGGGAGAGTAAAGTGCTTTTTTTTTGGCTTGGTGAGTATTGCAAATAAAATTGCTTTCCTCTCTCATCCAATAACCCAGTAGTTCTTTAACTTTTATTTTTGCTTTGCCTATCCATTCATACAGGTGGTTTTAATCTAGGTTATAGTGTGTCAACCCTGGGTCAATAAGGCACAAGTTGCAATCAGAAGATGAGTTCATGCTTTTTATTTCCCTTTCCACATCCCAATTCAAACACTGCACAGTTTGACTCTTTCCTGCTTCTCTTAAACCTCCGGTGTTTAGGGACAAAGACAAAGTTCAACAGAACAAAGAGCAGCTTTTCATGTGCAGGACTGTGAGTTCCACACTACATAGACCCCCTAAGTATGATCACGCGTAGCTTTGGTGTTCTAGCACTCATCAACTCCAAGTGGTTCTTTCATATTTGGATGTGAGCACCAGAATATTAAGAGCAGGAGATTTGAACCCAACCTGACTGGCCTAGCACTGCATGGAGAGATTGAGCCTCCCTGATCATTTCTAGAAAGCTCCTTCTTTGCCCTGCAAAAAGGTTCAAATTTTTAAGCACAAACATTGGCAATATGTTGCACTGTGTTCTCACACATGTGTACTATAGTTTTGTTTTATTATAATGTGCTTTCCTCCATTATTTGTGGACAATGTAAATTGGTGTTATACTGAATAATTTAAAATCTATGAAAAAATGTATCTTGATGGACCATGGTTTAAATGCTTGTAGCAAAATAAAGTGGTAGAGTGTGTCAGGTGATAATAAGAGATAGATAGTTTTAGCATCCACTTAAATTTTATAGAAGATACCAGTGTTCCTATGATTTGCCTTTATAAATATGTGCATGATCATGCTCTATAAGATTATTAATATTATTTACTTCCATAGAAAACATCAAAGGTGTACTAGGAGTTAATATGTTAGTTACATATGCTATAGTCACAGTATTAAGCAAAGAAGTTTATTTTCTCATTAGACATACATATTAAAAATTATCATATTATGAGATCACCATTTCTGAGTTGCTGTCATTCCAACTATATACTTTTATTTTCTCTGTGTAGCTTGTATGTCTAAAAATATTCATGCAGAGCTCATATCCTCATATATATACATATATATATATATTTTACCTTGATCATGTATAAGTCATACCAATCAAACATACCTTATATGATATGCTAAATTGTTCATAGGACTTGGCAAAAAGGCTCAATTGTCATATCCCTAGTAGTTAGTGACTTGTTTCAGACCCAGAACCACATGACCTAACTACCATATATCCCCATGCCTATCTGCTATGACCAATGTACAATTTTTTAAATGTACTTAGAGTTACAAAATGATTTTACAAATTTTATATACTTCTAATATATAAGAAAACAGAGAATCTTAGTTTATGCCTACATTCTGAGTTGATCATAAAAGTAATAAGATATTACAACTAAAATACACTTTGAGTTAATGCTCTTATTGCTCCCTCAAACTATTTTTCAACTGTAAGGTTAGCAATAAAAGAGACTTTCTGGTAAATCAAAAACTGAATCACTGTCACTGTATCACTGTCTTCCCGTTCATCATCGATTTGCTTGAGCGGGCCCCAGTAACATCTCCATATGTCCTGTCTCATGCTAGTAAAGCCCAAGGGCATCTGCTTGCTCCAGGAACATAAAGAGCCTCAATCCATTCCGGAATGAGATCTATAATTGTTACTGGTATTTGGCATATCAAATAAAACACGGGTAGCTTGCCAGGCTCTGCCGTGCAGGTAGCATACTCTTGTAGTCATCTCTAAGTCCGGCATTGACTGAGACGGGCTGTGATAGGCTGGTCTGCCGGGTGGAATTCTGAAGAGAGAGAAGTCTGGATGTGGAAAATGGAGGCCCTCATGGAGTGGGGGATCGGTCGTCTGACTTCTTGCAAGGCTCTGCTGGGGTGGCGGGCCAGGGCTAGAACCTGCTATCCCTCCTGGGCGCATTGTGAGCAGCTGGGCACAGGGAGAGCCAGTAGCAGCTCTGTCCCAAAAACTGAGTAGAGTCAATTATTTAGAATCTATAGAGACTACAAATTAATTTCTGATAAGTTGTTTGCGAGCTACTCCTTCTGAAACTAAGGCAAGCTAAGATCAAATCTATCTCATTCCCTGATTATAAAAATCTAGACATATTATGAACATCCAAAAATATATCTGACAGAAAAAAAGCTCACTAATATTTACCTATAAATGAACATATAGCGGTTATTTTTAAGTGTGAAATTAATTGAATTATAAAATAGCGGTAACCAGACTACTGGCTCTATTGAGTTTCTCTGAGGATAACACACACTCACTTATCAAATTCTTCTCATGCTCCCTGGCTCATTTTAACTCTGAATATATGTTACATTTCATCATCATGAACATAATAAGTAGTAGTATTGCCAGCATTATCGTTGTTTTATTCAAGGATTTTTAATTTTAAAATGTAAAGACTTAGACATGAGACCTGATATTAAACGACTTATTCTGAATCAGAAGTACACAGCTATGAAAGAAAAAGTGATGTCATACTAATGAGTAAATTCAGAAATGCAGAAAACACAGCCTGAGAGAACAAAAGCATAAAGAATAATAGTGAAGAAATAATGCTGTATGCCTTAATATAATTTATCAGCTCTAACTTGGCCATTTAGGATAGAGCCTAATTGAATACTACTATATTTTTTCAGAATAAAGAGTGATGACTTTAGCTCTGAGTAATTTTGAGTATTCTCATTTCTGAGCATCTTAAGAGTTCTCAGATCATTTCTTCCCTATGTCTATTTGTTGAAAAAAGGACATTGCAACAAAATGAATTATTATAACATCTCCCTCACACCTGTATCAAAGTAGGGTAAGCAATGGAAATGAGATGGTTCCTTTCTGCAGGATGGCATGTTCATAACATCGCTATAGTCTTCTTCACTGTGAAATGCTTACTGCCGTGGTCCTCCAGTCTGCAAACATCTCTGGGTGTGCCTGCAGTTACACTCTTAATGTTTTATTTATCCGTGTTAAGTGTTACCCCTCTCCCCATTCTCTTCATTAGAATGTAAATTATACTGCAACAAAAATCACATTGAATGAGTATGGGTGCACTTATCAGATCAATTTCCTTTTACGAGAGACAATAGGCAAAAGAAAGTGTTTATTGCTTAGAATCAGAAGAAAAACTGTATCTGGGTTCACAGTTTCAAGAAGGATTTATTTAACCTGGATCAATGGTAATCAAAACAAGTTGGCACAGTCATCTTAAGTCACTGTCTGCCACTAAGTTTTTGTTTTTACATCTCTGGGCTCCATGGCCTTATTTCATTCCTTAATGTTACAGATCCATTTCAGAGTCCAATGAATAAATGACACACTCTGTGCTTCCTGGTTATGGAGCTGATTTCAGTGCCCTCTGACGATACAATAATCAGTTAGCTCCCAACATTTATAGGAATGAAGTATGTATTAATGAATATTAAAAAATAAGATAAATTGGCAAGTACTGCTTCATTTTGATTCATGAAAGCCATAACATTTTTATATATACTTGTATATGTTTATATTTTAAGGTACATGAATCAGAATGCATAAGAACGCTTGCAATTTATCTTGATTCTTAATATTTATTAATGTACAATACTAATAAATTTTAGCGCATGCACTTGTAAATTTTTAATATGTATTTGTACTGTTGGTGAGTAAAATGAGTAAATATAAGATATAAAAAGTGAAAAATGATAAATGCTCCTCTTTTTACACACTAGCTTTTTTCCCTCTCTAAATATAACAACTTCACAGTGTCGATATAGCTTTAAACTTATTGGTCTTCCTGTTCCTGTCCCGTTTTCTGCTGGTCTTTGCAGAAAGATCATGTTTTTCCATCAAAAGTAGATGAATGAATGGAGACCTTGAAATTCTTGAAACAACTCCCAATAGTTTTGTACTTTGGTACAATGTAAAATGGATGAAGAAAAAGCCATGCAGGTAATTATAGGTCCAGAGTTCTACTTGTGTTATTTCTGACCATTTTCTAATTCTATTTTAGAACAGAACTGACTAAATCAATGTCTTAGAACGCATCTGAAGAAGTGATTGTCATTGGTAATGAAGGTCCATGGACAGTCAAATATATTCAGAAACAAAAACAAGCACTTGCTGTTTAAGACTGTTCTCCCATGAACTGAACGTGCGTCTCACTTCCTTGTTTCTATGTTTCTTTGCTTGACTATATCCACTCTAGGGAAGCCTTTGCTCTCTCTCAAAAAGTCTTCTTCTCTCCCCTCACACCTTTCTAAGTAAGTTTCAATGAACACTACCTTGCTTCACGAAGTAAGAGAGAGAGAGAGAGAGAGAGAGAGAGAGAGAGAGAGAGAGAGAGAGAGAGAGAGAGATGAGAGGACATGGGTAAGCTTTATTTCAAACTGGGTTGTAAGCCTGTTTGAAGATATAATCCCACTTTAGCAGGAAACTAAATGAATCCCTCAGGATTAAAGAAAATCACATGAAACAATTGTGTTCAACAAATGAAGCTCATGATAAAGACAGATCCTACCGCTAAATATACTGAGCATAAGAATAACAAGATTGTTTGAAAATGAACCTTTCAGCCTCACGACCATAAACTAAGCACTTTTTGATCTTTTGATGAAGTCCGGAACTCTATTTTCTTTACTGCATATCTAGTTGGTGGCAAAGAATTGAATACATACTGGGTTGAATAATTTCAAACCCATAACATAGTGTTTTGGGGCGGGGCGATAGTCCAGTGGGTAGGCGTTTGCCTTGCATGAAGCTGACCTGGTTTGATCCCCGGCATCCCATGTGGTCCCCGAGCACTGCCAGGAGTAATTCCTGAGCAAAGAACCAGGAGTAACCCCTGAGCATCACCAGGTATGACACAAAAGAAAACAAAAAGGATATTGTGTTTTGTTTCACATTTTATTTGAAAAATATTTTAAAGGAAGGTATTATGCTTCAATTTTTGGTGAATTATTTTTGAGTAAATATAGGTTTATAAGACTATATTTAACAGTACAACTAAATACTTCTTAAAGCTAATGTTACTATGGAACCCAAGTGACTACGGTATGCCTAAGCTATCCCCACATCCCTTCCCCAATTTATCATGTAATCTTAGTTCTGTGATAAAAGTTATAATGACTGTTCTGGTTGGGCAAGAGGTATTAGTTTGATTTGTTTCTTGTGTGATAACACAGGAATGAAAACAATAGTCAACATTTTGGTATCCAGATGAGACAGGTCCTCTGACCTTTTATATACATAATATAATTTTGAAAACATTGCTGTGATTTTTTTTCCTATTTTTAAGATGAGAAAATATACATTTATTGTGATTAAATGGTTAAATAAAGATATGAATTCAAGAATGTTAATTCTCAGATGTGTCTTTTTTTTGTTCATTGGATGAGTAGATAAATTGATCTAAGTGTTTAAATAACAATGATAATATTGCAAAAATAAAATGATTAAACTATGTGGGGTCAAATTTTAAAATTACATATATACAGTGCAAATTTATATTTACTTATGTTTAATTTTCAATTGTACTAAGAGTTTTATTCTGTGTATTGGGCACACACACACACACACACACACATATATATGCACATTCAAAAAGAATTAAACACTTATATTTTTACTGTATGAAAAGTTTTACCAGCCATGGGATGTGGAATGAAGTAAATATTTAATGTGATCCATACACTGTTAGTAACAAAAATGACAACAAGCACAATAACATCAATAACAATAAGCATACATCCTTTTAGCTTTCAAAACTGTCCACAAGTATTGTTAGTTGTGATTTTTATGTCATCTGAAAAGAATAACATTATCATTCCCATTTTAAATTTAAGGAAACTGAGACAGACTCTTGACCAAAGTCACATATAAGTTATAAAACTAATTAGTCATCAAGAATTTTAAAAGTTTATCTCAATTATTATCACTAAGCCACTTACCATTATTCTATCAATAGTTGTAACATTCTTGGTTGATCAAGAGGAAATAAACATGAGAGGAAAAGTAAACCACATTTAATTGATTCATTGATCTTTCTAAACTAATTCACTAAACTCCTTTTTACAGTTTTGCTTTGAATGATTAACTGAGAGTGGATTATTTACCCCCTAAATAATGAATTATTTTATAATATCGATGGAGGACGGATCTTTGATTGATGCCTAAAATGCTCAAACCATATGCCTATTTATATATGTTGACACTAATCTATTTGCTTAGGCACAAAGATAATATGAAAAAAGGACATACATTTTGTTAGCAAATATATGATTTCCTTTTCTAATATATTTTTAAAAGCCAAATATTCTCTCTTGCTTTATAGATGTTAGCAACACACATAAACATACAAATGATCAAGACTGTGTATATACACATACATGCACAATCTTGAAATGTAGTAGAGTCCATCTTAATAACAACTCACATATAGTTACCTACTTTTCAATATTTCTTGGCTAAAAATACCTAGGGCATGAAAAAGCATTACTATATAGCTGACCTCAATTTGAACATATGGCTAGACTTTGCTTACAATGACCTTGTGTTAGCTCTTCACCGGCTTTGCCTGGACAGCCAGCCAGCCAACCTCTCTTGACTTAACTATGGTCATAAGGGTCTAATGGCTCCTTAATGATAACCTTCTCTCATTTCTGGCATGCTAATGGCCTCACCTCAGGAGACAGTTTCACATCTTGGCTGAAACACAAGCTCCCTTAGCTTAAAAGATTAATCAGAAGACTGTGGCTAATAATAGAGTGCCTGCCCTCTCCCATTTTACAGCCTGACAACTAGAACAGGTTGATGAGTATTATTATTGACTCATAGACTTAGAATCATCCTCAAAAGGTCATTTAGTCAAACTCCCTCCTCCTAGAATTGCTGCATATCGGCCATTTCTATAACTGGCTCATAGTTGATGTAAACATGCCTCTGTCCTAGCCAGCTATCTCTGCCTTCTGTTTTGCCAGAAATCAGAAGAAAAGCATAAACAAGGTTATAGAGGTAGAAATGATAGTATGGTAGTGGTGTGCAGGTATTTCTTTTTTTTTCTTTTCATGCATTCAATGAACGAAATGGGCACCTATGCCCCCTGACTACAGAGGGATTATTGCTAAATACCACTTCTCTGGGAATAGAATTATGAGTTTGGGGAGTTCAAGGGCTATATTTTCAAATATATATCTTCCATAAAATTAGAGAGGAACATAGAAAAGTAAAAAGAGGTGCAGTCTCAGACATAGAATTTTAAGCTTTAACTCTAAAGAATCACAGAATAGAATCTACGTATAAGACAAATACGTATTAAAATTTAGAAATTCTTCATTTAATGCTATGTTCAGGGCTTAAATTCTCTCTCTGTGCTCAGGTATCAATACTGATAGGATCTGAGGAACCATATGTGGCACCAAGGATTGAATCCAGGTTGGTCATGTTGAGAGGCAAGAACTTTACCTACTTTATTATAGTTCTGGCAGAAAATGTTGCTTAAGTGTGGTACATCTACAAGAATATCCCACCTGCACAGCAGAGCCTGGCAAGCTATCTGTGTCGTATTTGATATGCCAAATACCAGTATCTCATTCCCATGACCTGACGGAATGGTTTGAGGCTCTTTATGTTCCTGGAGCGAGCAGATGCCCTTGGGCTACACTAGCATGTGACAGGACATATGGAGATGTTACTGGTGTCCGCTTGAGCAAATTGATGAACAACGAGAAGAAAAGTGACAAGTGTGGTGTGTGTGTGTGTGTGTGTGTGTGTGTGTGTGTTTTGGATCACACATAGCAATGCTCAGGGTGTATTCCTGGCTTTGCTTCCAAGAATCGCATCTCTCAGTGCTAGAAGGAGCATTTGGAATGCCTGGGACCGAACCTGTTTCTACATCATGAAGGCAAGAACCTTAACCCCTATTCCCTGTTCTAACACTCAGGCACAGAGCTGCTTAACTAGAATTAAAAAAGGAATAAAATGCATTGCATATACTTTATCAAAGGAGATAACCAGGGCAAATTTAACTTTGCTAGTGTCAGTTTCTTCAGTATTTCATTGTGTTTATTTAAAAACAATGGTTTATGGCAAGCCACAGTGTGTAAAAGGAAGAGAGAGTGAGCGTGTGAGAGAGAGAGAGTGAGCAAGAGAGAGAGAGAGAGAGAGAGAGAGGAGAGAGAGGGAAGTGAAAATTGCCTGCCATAGATGCAGGCCGGGGGAGGGAGAAATCATGGGACATTGGTGGAAGGAAATGGGCACTGCTGGAGGGTTGGGTGCTGGAATAATTGAAACTGTATAGCTCATGGTGGTATAATAAAATACGTTTTTAAAAATAAATAAAACAAGGGTTTAAAAATCAGTATTATGCATCAAATACAATGTTGGTCTTTTATCATCAATGGTCATTGATGGAGGTCTATTTCCTAAATATTTGTGAATATTTAGTTTGGAGGGCATAACTCTGCTCAGGACTTACTCCTGGGTGTGCTCAGGGAACAAATACTGGTGGGGCACAGTGAACCATATGTAATCCTGCAGATTACATATGGAATCCTAGTCCACTTTGTGCAAGTTCCCTCTGTACTGTCTCTCTGGCACCTTATATCAACAGAGTTATGGTAATGAGATTGGGGGAGCAAGGAGGGTGTTCCTTCTATGATTTAAAAATATAAAAATAGGAAAGTAACAAGGAAATGTAGCTATGACAATACACAACACATTTCTGGTTTAAAACGATCTCTCTTTGAAAGATTTCTATTTGGGAACTAGTAAACTTTTCCAGAACAGAAATTATTAGATTTCTCAGAAATAAAAATCTTTCCTTCAAATGACAATGACGATTTCTCATCTAAACTTCTCATCAGATGTGTGAGTTTAACATAATCCTTCTATGTGTTATCTCAAGGTGGTAGAATATGAAATCAGCCCCATGAAAGCAATTTTTAATATAAAATGAAATATTGCAATACTTCATTGAAAGAATGTTGTTATATTTGTAATTAATGTTGATATGTGTTTAGGTTTAATATATCATTCTTAGTCATATATTACTCACTTTTATTACCTCAGGATGTGGCCTTATACAGAATATGAATGTTTCAATGGAAATTAGGGTAAAATGTGGTCATTGGGATGGATCTAAGGCGATATGACTAGACAGTTTGTGTAAAAAGCAAATATAATCACAAATCAATGTGCATAAGGATATGCATATCCATATTATAAGAACAATAGGGGAAAACAGTCCCTACACATTGACATTCCACATATACAATATCAAGACAGAACAGGACAGGGTATAAGGGAAGCACAAGAGAAAAGTTCAGAGCATGCATCATACTTCAGATAACAGAGATAAAAGTAGAGATAAAGTCACCCTTATTAGTAATGTCTGATTCTTCTCTGTTCAAGTAATCAGAGGTATGTTTTAAACATAAAAATACAGTGTTAGGGGCCGGAGCAATAGTCCAGTGGGTAGGGCATTTGCCTTGCACACAGCCGACCCCCAGCATCCCATAAGGTCCCCGAACACCACGAGGAGTAATTACTGAGTTCAGAGCCAGGAGTGACCCCTGAGCATTGCTGGGTGTGACCCAAAAAGCAAAAAGAAAAAATACAGTGTTATTATGGGACCCTCGTTTCAAATATTTAAATTCAAAAGTATATTGACTGTCCAGAATCTATATTTAGATTTTTTTCTTTCAGAAAACAGGTAATCACAGTTTCAGGACTGACTTCTGAGAGACTCCAGCAGAGGTTATTACAGGTAGACCCAACGACTAGTGTGCCCAGATCTCTGAAGCCTTCACAGGATAGGTCAGGTCCAATGCCATGTCCAAAACTCAGCACTCCACATACTCATGTTAGGCTCTGCTGGATCCAGAGAAATGGCCCAGTTTCATGATTGATTTCTAGAGACAAGGGCCCAGCTCCAAAGCATCTGAAGGAAGCACAGTCACATGTATGGTCACATGACACCTCCAAACTTTGCAGAGCTGACAGCCAAGTAGAAGCACTGAAAATTAGATGGGGAAAATTGCATAGAAGCCCACTAAGCTCAATGAGTGAAACCAATAACGCATGAAGGCTCAACTAGCACCTAACAGCTCAGCAAGTCCTCAGGCAATCACTTTAGTAACACCATTATGAGATATATGTTGTAACACGCAATATAAAGTAAATTATTTTGTGCCTCCTAAGGGAGCAGGCTTGGGGAAGGCTGGGAAAATGGTACCATTTGAGGAAGGAAGGGTACATTGGTGGTGAGACTAGTGTTGGAACATTGAATATGAAACAACTGCATTGTGAAGAACTTCGTCAATCGGTGTTTAAAATGTTAAACAAAATAACAATAGGAAATAAGATTTACAATCATGCTAGGTTTTTTTATTTCAAAAAAAAGCTGCTTTATTAACATCAAAATAAATCCTACTCACAACTACTATCCAAGCGATAATCTCTAAAAAATGGAGATGATGAATTCTGGCATATCGACAGTATCATGAGTTAGTCTGTGTGCAGACCTTGCAAAGAAGATGAATATAAAGAGATTTCTGAAGCTAGTACCTGAGAGAGAGGGGTGTGAGGGGAATGAGTGAAGCCATACAGAATCTGTTGTTTTAGATAAGAGAAGCTTATCCTTAATCTGACCAGAGACGGTATTTAATTATGCCTCATTGTTTATTCTGAATAAGGGGAGGGAACTGTAATTCTGTAACTTAATACCATCCAGTCATTAGTCAAGGAGCTTGTGGAAATGAGCACTTTCTGCATCTAGGGAACATGGCTCTGTAGCACCAAGACACACCCTTAAGTGCGCCATCACAGGTGCCTTTTTAAAACGACGGGGGGGGTGCAAAATCTTTCTTATAGGAAAGAACAAATCTAGGAAAACTGGTTAACAGGAAAACAGATAAAATGTTTACTTAAGGATCTTTTTATTGCAGACTTCTGCCCAAATATTTCTTAGGCAGTGGAATCAAGCTTGCTTCATCTAATTATTATTTTTATTTGTGTTTTTGACAATCATTATGCATACAGAACAATAAATAAAATATTTATGTTCTGTTGTAAAGATAATAATCATACAAAACATTATTGGTAAGAGTGCTTCTTATTTTTTTTTCTTTTTTGGGTATAATCCGGCAATACTCAGTGGTTACTCCTGACTTGAACCTCAGGAATTCATCCGGGCGGTTCTTGGGGAACCATATGGGATTCTGGGGAGCAAATCCACTTGGCTGTGTGCAAGGAAAATGCCCTACCCAGGGTGCTATCACTCTCACCCGTAAGTATGCTTCTTAGATCACATCTTGTTCCTTTCTCAGAAAAGACCCCCAGCTGACTGTTTTAAGTCTATCACTTTATTTCGTGATTTCAAATTTGTATCCCAATATAATACGTTGTTTCCTTTGACATGTTTTTATATTTGACATCATTTAAATAATCATTGTGTATGTTCTCTCAAAACATTATTTCTGTTTATTTTTGTAAGTGTAAAATTCACTCACATTGACAACTGACACTATTGTATTACCACGGTTTACGTGCACATGGATTGTTGATAACTGCATATATCCTAAGTAATCCCACATGTTCTCTTCTTTGTACCTTTCAATGAGAAACATCTAGGAAAATATCTATGAATGTTTGGCTTCATTAATAATATTTATAAGCTTGGTGTGGTTGAAATCCGTGATTCTGGGGGCCGGAGGCGATAGCCCAGCGGGTAGGGCATTTGCCTTGCAGGCGGCTGGCCCATGCCTCCCGGGTTCATCTCCGGCATCCCATATGGTCCCCAGAGCACCGCCAGGAGTAATTCCTGAGTGCAGAGCCAGGAGTAACCCCTGAGCATTGCTGGGTGTGATCAAAAAGGCAAAAAAAAAAAAAAAATGCATGATTCTCTGATACCAATTATGTGCAAGCATGTTTTTATGCTTATCGTCCCTTTAAATTTTCTTCTATGTGAAGAAACAGTTCACTACTCTTTGACCTGTCTGTGTTTTTGTGGACAATGTTAAGAGTTACAAGTATATTTTTCTAGTTGTAAAATTGATAATTTAGCTTATTTATTTATTTATTTATTTATTTAGTTTTTTTGTGGGGGTCACATCTGGCAATGCTCAGGGGTTACTACTGGCTCTGCACTCAGGAAGTACTCCTGGCGGTGCTCAGGGGACCATATGGGATATGGGATGCCGGGGATCGAACCTGGGCTGGCATGAGCCGACCAGTGTGCAAGGCAAACGCCCTACCCTCTGAACTATCACTCCGGCCCCAAATTAGCTTATTTATGAGTTAAGCTTCTTTCCTCTTTTAAAATGGAAGCTTCTTTTGTGATGCCACTAACTTTATATTTGACATGAAGGTCTTTTTTTTTTTATTTCTAGATCTTTTTTTCCTGTCTTATCCACATACATAGAAGACTATACCTTCTTTTAAGGATATGGTTTTGTTTTATACCTTTGCTTCCTCAGTTGACATATAAACAATTTAGAAGACTTTTAATGTTGTAAACTAGACAAAAGACTTAACATTAAAAGCTTAAATGGAATCCCACAAAATGAAACTGTTTTAAAGCTCTCTTCTAGAATGATAAGCATAGCACTGTGATTGCAATTGAAATCTAGTTTCAATGAAACTTGAAATTTAGTTCATGTCATATGGAGAATAAAAAAGAGGAGCAAAGTTAATGCAATTCAAAATCTAGTATTTATTTATGCATTGATACATACACATATTGCTGAAGGATTTTTTCTGTCTCTAAGAGTTCAAAGTTTTGGAGAAAAGCAGTGAAGAACATTAACCTCATCCATAAAAAACTTGTATTTTTGTAATTTTTAATATTCAAGTAAAGAATATGTTACATAACTTACTTTTTTTAAGATATAAGAAAGATTGAATTATGAATCATTCCTTGAAGCTATTAATTGATCCCAAAATTTGAATTGGTAAACTGGAGGAAAGTCATTTTACTGTACTAAACAGTGATGGACCTTTGTCCTCAAAAAGCATAAAATACATAATGAATAATTGGATGAGTAAATAAAATGGTTTGTACAAAAATTAAATGTACGTGTGAGTCTTATTAACTTAATGGGTGTAAAAGAGCACTTTTTACAATTATTACTACTAAGAAATATTTTACAGAACTTTGGTTTTTCAAGTACTTGTTATGCATTTTTATCAGTAAGGGTTTCAGATTTTCAAAGGAATTTATAGTGAGCCTTGGTATTTGGACAGAGAAGTCCTATTTGATCCTGGGGAAGAAAGAAAAAGTATTTTATAGAAATAAATAGGGAAGCATCTTAACCCAGTGCCTATTCATTGCTTTTTGTTTTCCTACATTCAAGAGTATTGAAATGCTTATCATTATTATTATTACTTGCCTCATCTACTGTATGCTTATCAAAGTAACTTTCTCTGTCACAGCTGGAACAATCAAGATTTCTTTTGTTGCTTATAATAAATAAATACTCAATTGTGAGAATGTCCTCAGGGAAAGTTCATTAAAAAAGAAATGAAAATGCTGTGAAATAAATGGTTATTGTGATTGCACTTGTTTTGATATAATATGCAAAAAATGTAATTTGGTTCTGTAATGTCTGGAATGCAAGGAAAAATTTAAGATGGAAAAATAGAAAAGATGCTGCATTTATTATGCTATTTCAATTATCATTTTGTTTCTGAGGGTGGGGAAACTTTGGATTCAAAACACTATTTTGAAAATGTGAATATGTCTAATAGGAAAAGGGCAAAATGCATAAATGGGAATATAAAGTGATAAATAGATAAAATTAGGCACATCTCCTGTGTCTTGATGTTTTTTTTTTCAGACTTCTGTTGTATATTTCTCTTTGTTTTTGTTTAAAGTCCCTACTGGCAATCAAATTCTGCAGCTTTCCCAGTTTATTCTGCCTTCTCCTTTTTTTTTTTTTTTTTTTTTTTTTTGGCTCAATGACAAATAACATCTAACCAGTCAGAGAACATTGTAATAGAGATGTGAATGGCTTGAGGTAAATGCCTGATATCAGGAAAAAAATTCTCTGGGTTAAACGATTCCTTATAGGGATTTGGGGGTAGAGCAATGATAATTAAATTTGTTCTTCAGATGTAATTCTCTTTAGTTGTCCTCATTCCTCAAGTTATTTTTCTCTTTTATGTTCCAAAGTGGATTTGCATAGTAGTTTTGTTTTCCTCCAAGTGTAAGGGAAAACTGACTTAAACAAAGGAAATAATTAAGATAAATGGATGCTGTAAGCAAGGTGTTAGAGTGGGGAGGAATGGAACAGAGATGACAAAGAGAAGGCAAGGTAGAATACTGAATTGGAAGGCAGCAGAGGTCATGGAGGAACAACCAAGAGAGAAGAGGAATGAATCCCGGGCTGTGGTTTTGCCCTTGTTCTTAGCTTCCTACAGTTCCATCACTGTCTATGTTGACTCTCAAATTCAGTCAGTTTGTTCAGTTCCTAGAATCTAAACTTTATTCATTGTGAACAAATGTCCAATTTAGTGTGATAATATGCACAAGTTTGTAACACTCATGACAGAATCTATCTTAAAGGTGTGTATAGTATCACCCAAAATAAAGGCCTTCCTTGAGAGAGCAGAAAAAGATGCAATTATTTATTTTTGACTAATAATTTGAATTTTTCCTGAATTTTAGGCATATATAAGATAAAATACCTCCTTAGACAGGGTAACAGAGTTGGGACTTCTTAAAGAAAATTGCAGAGATTCAAAGCACAGAACAAATTAATTTATGAAACCCCTATTTAACACTTATATTAAATATGGTAGAAGATCTGTTTGTGTTGCAAAAAGAGAGGGAAACACACTTTTCTAGTACGTGATGTATTACAGTGTGCAATGCAATGTACCCCCAAATGAAAAGATTTATAACCTTAGACGAGAAACAGGCATTAGGAAACTACACAATGACTGAAGAAAAATAAATGTATTTTGCATGACTAAGGAAAAGAAAAAAGATGAAACTTGTTCGAAAGGAGAAAAGATAACAATAATGGGAAAGTGAAAAATGAAATTACACTGTTTTGAATATAATATATACAAAAGACTTGAATATGTAGTGAATAAGACTTAGGCTTTCTAAAGGAGGAAATGATAGAATACCCACATGCTATTGTTGGAGACAGAGAAATAAATTATCAATGTATGAATTGAAAACTTTCATGGAGATTAATTATGAAGTTTAAAATAACTGAGCAGAAACCTGACTTGAATGTTTTCTCAACAGATGCTAATGTGCATATTAAAATCTGGCACAAAATATATGATCCCAAATTAGTAAATAACTGAGTAAATACATGAAAACATATAGCATATAAAATAAAATTAATCCCATACTAATAATGAAGCAGAGATGTGGTGTGGGTACAAGAAGGCTTATAAAAGACCATTTCAAGAAGACAGGTGAGATGTAAATATGGGGACACGAGAAAAAGGTAGGGACAGAGGATCATGAAATAGAGCTCAGGTAGTTTTGTGGAAACCTGGTTATTTAGAGAAAGCTTGGCTTAAAGAAATTATAGTAAATTTGGAATAAGAGAAATTAGCTTTCTGACATTGAAATGTATCAATGATAGTTTGAGTGCAGGATTGGGCCATGGCACAGACTCTAATCCTCTTGAGATATTTACCCTAAAGCTTGAGAAGGGTTGAGAAAGCTCGAGAAAGAAAGGATGATAAAACTGGAAAGAAAAAGAGTAGAGAGAATTGAGGCTGGGAATGTGCAAAAGACTCACTGGTATGCCACAACCTAAATGCTGGAAGAGAGAAACTGTTTCTTGAGTTAGAGCAGAGAAGTCTCTTACGATAAACAATTCCAAAATGGATATTGATTGCTAAGGCCAGACCCACTTGATTTGAGCAAATCGGAACTGCTATGGTTTTTATTCATTTTTCATTATAGAAAAAAAAACTCATAGAGCTGGGAACATTCCCCTGTGAGACCTGATTATTTATCTTTAAGCTGCTTTATTTCCGCTTTGTGGTTTTGGTTAAGGTCTCACTTTCCATGTCAGCTTAAAATAAGCAAACTCCCTTTTCACACATGCCGTTCATAACTTTTATTGTTAGAAATAACATTTATTTATTTATTTGTCTTTTTATGTTTGTTTTTGTGTCACACCCAGTGATATTCAGGGATTATTCCTGGCAGTGCTTGTGGGATTATATGGGTTGCTGAGGATTGAACCCTGGTCTACTATGTACAAGGAAAATGCCCTACCTGCTGTGCTATTGCTCCAGCCCCATGAAATAACTTTCAAAAGAAATCCAATTATTTAACTTACTATACAAAATTCTAAAAATGTACATTATACTATCAATTCACATAGTCTAATAAAATTTTTTAGGATTATATAACAAAAGAATTGCTTTTATAATTCAATGTAAGGAGGAAGATTGGTAATGGGGTAAGGTGGGATAGTAAATAAAACTCTAAAGGACCAATATATTTGAAACCAGAGCAATAATTAAAGGTATAGTTTATACAATATATGTGCCATTTAGTTTTGAGAGTGATAACAAAATTTAAGGATTAGTAATTGTATTGGCAAACAATTTTGAACCCTTGGCTTTCTCTATTAATTCTCCTTCCAAAATTTTTCTTCTTCATATATGACTACTAAATAAATTGAGGTGAAACTCCACTTTTGTCACTTAATCAAGTGTACCAATTAACTGAACCCTGTGTTAATTATTAGGAGAGCTACACAGAGGAAAAATGTGCCTGGAGGTTTCGGATTGTTTGTTACCTTTTTTCCCCTTGTGTTATATTTAGCTGTCTGGACTAAGTATATTTAAGTTGGTGCTTATTATTATAAGTCAGAAAGTCACCATGAACTAATTATTTTCAGTTCATTTATGTGATTAATGTTGAAAACTTGGAAACTTGTACATACCTTGAGTTGGCTCCAATTAATCAATGTAGAAAAAAAAACTCAAGGTGCCCCCCAGTCCTACTCTCAAAGCAGTGAAGTGGTACTGGATTTCAAACACGTTATTAGTTATTCTGGCGGGAATAAACACATTGACAGACACTACAGACTCCTCTCGTTCCTTTCCCTGACTTGACAGAAAGCAGAAGCACTTTGAGTGTAAGGAGTAGATGCTTTCAGGGGATTCTTCTGTGATATAAGATACACACCTCAAAGTGGGGCTGCTCTGATGTTTTCAAGTTTAAGAGCGCACAGTTTCTTCAAGCATAGCATCCAAAGACATTGACTTCAATACTGCTAATAAAATTTAGCTTGGGCCAAGACCTTCAAAGTCCTTTATCCTTCGACATCTGTTTGGTGGTTTATTTAGGAATTCTACGGGCAGTCTCAGCACAGTTCCTCCTGGAGAAGTGTCAGCCTTGCCTCCAAATCTCTGTCATCCTTTGCCTTAATTGGCTCCATTAACAGGTGTTCTTAGGCCGGAAGGATGAGGATTCAACTGATTCTTCACTTCCTAAGGCGTAATGTCAAAGAGAGCATTTGGAACACACTGGGGGTGAAGCAGAAGCTAGGAAACATGTAAAGATCTTTTGTAAAAGTGAAGTAATAGGGTGGATGGTTTGATTGAAAGCTAGCTTTGACTCTAGTACCAGGATAATCATAAAATCTCAGTTTCCTGTAACTTCTTGATTTTCAATTTTGAATCATGATAATAAATAAATTACTTCCCCTCTAATTTATAAATATTTTCTTGCTGTGAACTTATTTAGTTAGCTTTTCTAGGTCCCATCACAATGCCTATTATACGGAAAATAATTCATTACATGTCTTATATAATGAAAATAATTCATTATATACCCTTCAAAAATTTTATAAATAAGCGTGGATTAGTGACTGATTGGTCTCAGGTAGGAATGTAACTTCCTAGCAGTGGGCATGAGGAACTTTATTGAGTTATTTTGTTTTAACTTTTTTATTTATTGTTTTTTTACAATTACAAATTATAGAATTAAAAAAGTTCATATTTGGGTTTTGGTCATACAGTGTTCCAGCACCCATCCCTCCACCAGAGCCCATTTCCCACCACCAACATCCCGGTTCCCTCCACCCTCACCCAGCCCACCTCCATTGCAGGTTCTTTATTTCTTTCCCTTTCTCTCTCTTTCTATTTTCCTTCCCTTCCACACTATGGATTACAGAACATACTTTAAAGGGTTGCCATGGGTTTCTATTTGCCTCTACTTAATGCTCAGTTCTAGGTTGGTATTAGTACCCTCGACAATTGTTAGCACCCTGTTCCATTTTCTGTCTTACCTAGCCGCTGACTCCCACACGTTTGTGATAATTTCCACCTTTGACAAGACCTCCTGATACATGTTTCACTTGACCTTGGATATTGGTATCATAATATGTACATATATATTTATGCCATTCAAATAAATGCAGTCATTCTGTATCTGTCTCTCTCCTTCTAGCTAATTTCACTCAACATAATCTTTTCCATATCCATCCATTTATAGGCAAATTTTATAACTTCATTTTTCCTAACAGCTGCAGAGTATTCCATTGTGTAGATGTACCTATGCTTCTTTTATCCGGTCATCGATTTTTGGGCACTCTGGTTGTTTCCAGATTCTGGCTATTGTGAATAATGCTGCTATGAACATAAGAGTAGGGATGGTGTTTCCGCTGTGTATTTTTGGTTTTCCAGAGTATATTATCCCAGAAGTGGTATGGCTGGGTCAAATGGGAGTTCAGTTTCTAGTCTTTGGAGGAATGTCCGTATTGTTTTCCAGAAAGACTGTACCAGCCCCACCAAAAATGGATGAGTGTCCCCTTTTCCCCACATTCATGCCAGCACTTGTTGTTCTTGCTCTTTTGAATATGTGCCAGTCTCTGTGGTGTAAAATGATATCTCATTGTTGTTTTGATTTGCATCTCTCTGATGATTAGTGATGATGAGCATTTTTTCATATGTTTCTTGGCCATTTGAATTTCTTCCTTGCTGATGTTTTTGTTCATTTCTTCTCCCCATTTTTTGATGGGGTTGTTTGTTTTCTTCTTGTAAAGTTCTACCAGTGCCTGATATATCCTGAATATTAACCCCTTATCAGATGGATATTGGGTGAATATTCTTTCCCATTCTGTGGACTGCCTTTGTATTTTAGTCACTGTTTCTTTTGAAGTGGAAAAGCTTTTTAGTTTCATGTAGTCCCATATGTTTACCTTTTCTAGTTGCTCTGTTAGTGATATTTCACCTTTGAAGATGCCTTTAGCGTCTATGTTGTGGAGGGTTTTTCCTATATTTCCTTCCATGTACTTTATGGATTCAAGTCTGATATTGAGATCTTTAATCCACTTTGATCTGAATTTTGTGCATGGTGTTATACACAGGTCCAAATTCATTTTTTTACATGTCGCTGCCCAGTTTTCCCAACACCACTTGTTGAAGAGGCTTTCCTTATTCCATTTTGGACTCTTTGCACTTTTATCAAAGATTAAATAATCATGTGTTTGAGGTTGGGTGTCAGGATACTCAATTCTATTCCATAGGTTCACAGGTCTGTTTTTATTCCAATGCCATGCTGTTTTAATTCCTACTGCCTTGTAGTACAGTTTGAAGTTGGGAAAGGTGATGCCTCCCATCTTCTTTTTCCCAAGGATTGCTTTAGGTATCCTTGGGGTTTTATTGTTTTATACAAATTTCAGGAGTGTTTGGTCAATTTCTTTGAAGAATGTCATGGGTATCCTTATAGGGACAGCACTGAATCTGTACAGAGCTCTAGGGAATATTACCATTTTGACAATGTTGATTCTCTCCATCCATGAGCAGGGAAAACATTTCCATTTTCCTTGTGTCCTCTTTTATCTCTTGGAGCAGTGTCTTGTAGTTTTTCCTTGTACAGGTCCTTTACACACTTGGTTAAGTTGATTCATAGGTATTTGATTTTCTGTGGCACAATTGTGAATGGAATCGTTTTCTTAATATCCCTTTCTTCTCTTTCATTATTTGTATATTGGAAAGCCACCAAACTTTGGGTGTTGATTTTGTATCCTGCCACTCTCCTATATGTGTCTATTGTTACTAGGAGTTTTTTGCTAGAGAGTTTAGGGTTCTCTAGGTATAATATCATGTCATCTGCGAATAACGATAGCTTGACTTCTTCATTGCCTATTTGGATGCCCTTGATGTCCTTTTCTTCTCTGATTGCTATAGCAAGTACTTCCAGTACTATATTGAATAAAAGAGGTGAGAGTGGGCAACCTTGTCTTGTCCCTGATCTCAGGGGAAAGGCTTTCAATTTTTCCCCATTCAGAATGATGCTCGCTGTGGGCTTTTTGTAGATGGCTGTAACTATCTTGAGAAAAGTCCCTTCAGTTCCCATTTTCTGGAGCGTTTTAATCATGAATGGGTGCTGGATCTTGTCAAATGCTTTCTCTGCGTCTACTGATAGATCATATGGTTTTTATTTTTCTCTTATTGATATGATGTATTATGTTGATTTACTTGAGAATGTTGAACCATCCTTGCATTCCCGGGATTAATCCTACTTGGTCATGATGTATAATCTTCTTGTTGAGTCTTTGAATTCTGTTTGCTAGTATTTTGTTGAAGATCTTAGCATATGTGTTCATCAGGGATATTGATCTGTAGTTTTTCTTCCCTTTGTGTTGTCTCTCCCTGCTTTGGGTATCAGGATGATATGTGCCTCGTAGAAGCTGTTTGGGAGTGTTTCTGTTCTGTTTCCTGGAAGAGCTTGAAAAGGACTGGCAGTAGGTCCTTCTTAAAGGTTTGGTAGAGTTCACTAGTGAATCCGTCTGGACCTGGGCTTTTGCGTTTGGGCAGACTTTTAATTACTGTTTCAATATCCTTGATGGTGATATGCTTATTCAGGTATTGGAGGTCTTCTTGTTTCAGCCGTGGGAGGTTATAGGACTTCAGGAATTTATCCATTTCTTCTAGATTCTCATGTTTCATGGCATACAGGCTCTCAAAGTAATCTCTGATGATCTTTTGGATTTCTGTGATTTCTGTTGTGATGTCACCATTTTTATTTCTGATTCTGTTTATTTGGGTTCTCTCTTTCTCTGTCCTTACAAGTTTTGCCAAAGGTTTGTCAATCTTGTTTATTTTTTCAAAGAACGAGCTCTTGGTTTCATTAATTTTTTGGATTGTTTATTTGGTTTCTAACTCATTGATTTTCTCTCTAAGTTTTATTATTTCCTTTTTTCTGCCTGGGTTAGGCTCCTTTTGTTGGTCTTTTTCTAATGTCTTCAGCTGTGTAGTCAGGTTATTTATGTGGGCCCTTTATTGTTTCCTGATGAATGCTTGCAGAGCTATAAACTTCCTTCTTAACATGGCTTTTGCTGTGTCCCACAAGTTCTTATAGTTGGTGTCTTCATTTTCATTTGTTTCCAGAAATCTTTGGATTTCCTGTTTGATTTCTTCTATGACCCATTTGTTGTTCAGGAGTGAGCTTTCAGTTTCCAGATGTTTGGTTTGACTCCCTGTTTCTGTGTACAGTGAACTTCCATTTTCAATGCATCATGGTCTGAAAAGATAGCTGACACAATTTCTATCTTTTTATTTTTTTGAGGTATGCTTTGTGACTCAGCATGTGGTCTATCTTGGAGAATGTTCCATATGCACTAGAGAAAAATGTGTATTCAGCTTTTTTTGGCATGAAAAGCCCTGTATATATCCACTAGCTCTCTTTCTTCCATTTCTTCCTTCAGGCCCAATATTTCCTCGGTGAGTTTCAGTCTTGTTGATCTATCCATAGTTGATAGAGCAGTGTTGAAGTCTCCAACTATTATTGTGCTACTGTTAATGTCTTCTTTGAGGTCTCTTAGCAGTTGTTTTATGTATTTTGCTTGCCCCTCGTTGGATGCATATATGTTTAGTAGTGCAATTTCTTCCTAGTGTACATACCCCTTAATCAATAAGAAATGACCTTCATTGTCCCTTCTAACCTTTTTCAGCCTGAAGTCTATATTATCTGATACTAATATGGCCACACCAGCCTTGTTGGAGGAGTTGTTTGAGTGGAGAATGGTCTTCCAACCTTTGACTTTGAGATTGTCTTTGTTCTGATAATTCAGATGTGTTTCTTGTAGACAGCAGAATGTTGGGTTCAATTTTTTAATCCATTTTGTCACTCTGTGTCTTTAATTGGTGCATTTAGACCATTGACATTGAGAGAGATTATTGTCATCAGATTTTGTGCCATCTCTCTGTTTGTGCTTGTGCTTTTGGGTTTGGTCGTATTACAGTAGACCCTTATTGAGTTATTAAAGTTCTTACTTTTAGTGATACCACATCACATTTTCCACATCCCGACTTCCCTCTCAACACAACTCCACCCAGCAGACCAGACTATCACAGCCCGGATCATCGACACCCACCCTGCAGCAGCTTTTTTATTTTTTCAATTCGGCCCAGGTATGTTGAACCAAAGACTCTCAGACATGGGGGCAGAGCTGCTACTTGCTTTCCCTGTGCCCAGCCACTCATGAGGCTCCCGGGAGGCATGGTGGTTTTCAGCCCTGGCCAGCCACCCCAGCAGAGCCTCACAACAAGCCAGACGACACCCCCACCCCAGACTCCATGGGGGTTGCCATTTTCCACATCCGGACTTCTTTCTCGTCCACACCTCCACCCAGCAGACCAGTCTATCACAGCCTGGATCATCGATACCCACCCTGCAGCAGTTTTTTTTTTCAATCCAGCCCAAGTTTGCTGAACCAGAGACTTTCAAACATGTGGCAGAGCTGCTACTTGCTCTCCCTGTGCCCAGCCACTCATGAGTTGCCTGGGAGGCGTGGCGAGTTCTAGCCCTGGCCTGCCATCCCAGCAGAGCCTCACAACAAGCCAGGCGACCACCCCCTACTCCATGGGGGCCACCATTTTCCACATCCGGACTTCCCTCTTGTCACAACTCCACCCAGCAGACCAGACTATCACAGCCCGGCTCACGTGGCTAGGGCCCGTGGTTCATCAATAAATTCTTTATTTAGAGGTGACTACAAGAGTATGCTACCTGCACGGCAAGCCCAGCAAGCTGCTCATGTCATATTTGATATGCAAAATACTAGTGACATGTAAGTTTGAGGCTCTTTATGTTCCTGGAGCAAGCTGGTGCCTTTGGGTTCTACTAGCATGAGACAGGACATATGGAGATATTACTGGTGCCCGCTCTAGCAAATTGATGATGAACGGGAAGATAGTGATAGGATAGTGATTAAAATTTACAGTCATATAGGTAAATAATATTTTGTCTATATCTTAAACGAAATGTATTCTAAAGAAAGAAACATTTCCACAAAGTCATGGCTAAACTCCAGTTTTAATTGCTTGCATGAGCACTGTTTGCATATGAACACAAAACTAAAGATCTGGATACTCTCAGCTTTGCTGTAAAACTGGGCAATTTAGATACAGTTTCAAGGCAGTAGTTTCCTTAATGCAAATTAAGGTCACTGAATGACTATGTGTCTTGAAGATCTTATATTAAGTCCAACACTTTCTAACACCACCACAGCAAGTTGTCTTGAATTGACATGCATTAATGATACTATATGAGTTTAAGAATTATATATAAAATATGATGGTTATGGAAATAAAGTTATTAGAAACCCTGGCTCTCATTTGATAGTAATCCTGGAAATTAAGTTTCTTACCTTTTTATCATTTATTTTACATTATCCACAAGGCATGCCATTTAAATGAAAGTAAATTTCGTTATTTATACTGTAGTGACACTTGATAATTTTATACAAAATAGTAAACAGAAAATGTTTCAGTGCTGACAGCAGAAGCAAACTTCTCCCATTGTTTTTTTTTCTTTGATAAGAGTTAAATAAGAAGTCCACAAACTTTTACAACTAGCTCATTTTATGTAATAAGAAATCTGAATTTTTTTAGTTGTATGGTTTTTATAGCAGTTTTATTGGTGACTCAATAATTCACAAACACCCCAAGGGTGGTCATGAGATGCAGTAAGAGTTCGGAATTTCCATGAAACACATAGACCCCCCACCTGCAAGGCAGCCACAACAGGGAAATGACGGGAACAAAATACAAAAATAAGAAGCATTTTAAAATTTGCTCTGAGTTAAAAATATTTTCCTTCAAAGAACTCAGTATGAAATTGAATGAAGATAGAGGTGAGGGTATGGATTAAAAGCTTTGTGTGAAATATATAAAAAATAAGTTTCTCTTCAAAAATCTTTTTTCTGTTGGTGGGGATCACACCCAGAGATGTTCAGGATTTACTCCTGTCTCTGCAGTCAGGAATTACTCCTGGTGTGACTCTAGGGACGATATAGGATGCTTAGGATCAAACGTAGTTTGGCCCTACTTGCTGTACTATGACTCTGGCCCCAAATAAGCTGATATTTTAGTTCAATAACTTTATGCTCTTTAATTCCTATCCTACATATTTATAATTTCAAAATAATTTATTTGAATTAAATTTACACATTAAAAACATATGTGAATTAAATGTACACATTCCAAAATTGACTAAAATGAGCTTCCCAACTATTCATAAAAACCATGAAATATGATTTTGAGAGTAATAGGTTAGAAGCATACCAGGCATCTTATATCAGAAAAGGAAATGTTTGAGTTACAGTGGAGGCAGCAACATCATCATGAATAAACTTGAATGTATATAACTCATCATGCCAAATACTTGGAATAATAATGAACCTCTCAATCTGCACAGGGCATAGCTCTAAGATTTTTGACCTCTTAATATAAATATCCTCTGGATTCTTCTAAGGTTCTATAGGGATGGGGGCTTGGGCCAGAGTTTCTCTCCCTACCTGACTCCTTGTGGTCAGTAGAGCACAGGGATTGCAACAGGAAGAGCAGGTAGCAGCCCTGACTGGTGTGTCTGTGTCTCTGGTTCAAGCATACCTGGGCTTGATAAGTTTTCTCTGTGGGGGAGGAGGGGACTGACAATCCGGGTTTGAGATTGGCTTTTGTTATTGGGTAGAGCTCTCTGAAGAGCTGTAGAGTCTGGATGATAAAAAATGCTGCTAGCACAGTGTGGGTGTTCCTCTGGATTCTTCCGAAGTTCTATTGGGATGGTGGGCTAGGCCGGAAGTCGCTCTCACTCCGTGACCCTCATGGTCAGTGGAGCAAAAGAATTGCAATGGGGAGATCTGGTAGAAGCTCTGACCTGTGTGTCACCAGTCATCTCACCATTCTACAAGGAAGTGATCATTGATGTCAAAAGAGGATTTGGTAGGGTGATACCTTTTCACCAAAACTCTTCAGCGCCACCATTGAGAACTTCATGGAACAATTAGAATGGGAAGGAATGGGATGAAGACTAGAAGGTCAGCAACTACACCACCTCCTGTTTGCTGATGACATCATTCTAATAAGACCAAACATTAGCCAAGCAGCACAAATGCTGGCTGACTATGACCATGAATGTGGGAAGATAGGCCTACAGCTGAATCTCAACAAAACAATGTTCATGAAAAACGAACTAGTTCTAGATGCTCCATTCACTCTACACAGAGCAAACATCTCTAAATGCAGCAGTTATGTGTACCTAGGTGAAAAACTAAATGTGATGAATGACCTAAAACCTGAGCTGCAGAGGAGGAAGACAGAGGCATGGAAAGCCTTGAAGAGCATCAAAGAAATAGCTAAAAAGGACAAAGAACCTCCGACTCCTGGCACATCTCTTCGACTCCGCTGTTCTCCCTGCATTAACATACGCCTTAGAGACCTGGTCCCTACGAGAACAGGTTGAAAATGCTATTTGGGTCTCCCAAAGAGGAATCAAAAGAGCTATGCTTGGAATATCATGCCTCATTCATGTGAGAGAAGGAATCCAGAGTTCTGACCTCCAATGATGATTGAGAGTCAGGGACCCTGTTTCATTTGCCAAGGCGTCGAAAATCAGATGGGCTGGACATGTAATGGGATTTGGAGATGACCGCTGGATGAGAGCCATTACCGACTGGATCCCATGGGATGTCAAAAGATCATGTGGATGCCCACCTACAAGATGGTCAGACTTCTTTGTCAAGACCTTGAACAAACAGTTTGAGACTCTTCCTATTCCTGGAGCAAGCAGATGCCATTGGGATACACTGGCACATGACAGGGACAAATGGAAGCATTCCTGGTACCCACTCAAGCAAATCGATGAGTAACGGGATGTCAAGTGATCAATATAAACATAAAGATTCTAGAAATTGTTTATATTTGTTAATATTTTATCTTAAGAATTACTTTGTAATTAGTTCTTAGATGCAATATTATCCAGATAGTGAACACATTTAAAATATTCCTCTACAAAAAAAATAAATAAATAAAATATTCCTCTACAAGATAGATATAAAATACTCACTTTGTAAATACAATTACACATGTCCCTAATTTCTACTTCTCCTGTTTAGGTTAAATATCTGAGTTATTTATAGATTCAGAAGTTCAAAAAATACATGGTTTTTTCAAAAATTCCGTATCAAAATAAAAACTCTGACAATTCTAAATGTAATACTTAGGCCCTTTTCAAAGAGAAAGGAATGAAAACTCTGCAAGGTGAAATTCATATATGGTATATTTGTTTTTCAAACTATTCCCTGATCAAAACTTAAATACACTCCTATAAATATATGATTTTATTACTAACTGATAAGAAGAACAAAATAACTTTACTCAATTATATCCCCAGGGTGACAAACTCTTGAATATTCATTACTGGTAGAATGTTCTAGACTAAATCATTCTAGTCTAATATAAATCCTTTCACGTGATATTTTCTGATCAAGCAATTTGTTGATTGAAACCCCTTACTGAGCCTTAGGCTCCAGTCACACTTAGTTTATGTGAAGAGCTACTTCCTGACTCCCTGATCTCCAAGGCAGACACAATGGGAGCTTGGGCACAATTGGATTGATTTCATAATTCTATTTGGCATAAATGTTTTTATCATGAATATTATGAATCTTGCTTGACCCAGTTCAATACTCTTCCTGCTCTCTAGTGTTTCCATGAGGGATATTCATGTAGATATTCCAAGAGTACTTGGCCACATTGGATCAACCATAATGTAATCAGTTCTCCTAGTTCAAAGAGAAATGCCAGTGCACCTCGGGCAAACTGATGTGTCTCTGATTCTAAAGACAATGTCAAAATGAATTAGTCTGACAGATTTTGAACCTTGGTGGGATCTAGATTCTGGAATCAGCTGGTTATATACTCATGGTAAGAAGTATTAACGTCTTTTTCTACAACTTACATTCTAAACTGCTTTCTGGTTCAAAGATGCAGCCTCTACCCCACTCTGCTAGGGAGATTTTGCCTCAGGGAATCAGCTCATACATTTGTGAAACTTGAGCCATGGGGCCCATCTGAAGATCTGCATATCAATAGGGTCGTTTACTTGGCTTCAGTCTCTGGATAGCTCAGCCCACAATGGGCTGGGCTGAAAGGTTTTTTTTTTTTTTTGTCGAAAAATAGTTTATTTAGCATCTCTTCCCCCACATGTTCCTTTCCCTCTAGTATCTCTATTTAACTTATGAAATTCTCATTGTAATTTTTTAAGTTATTTTTTTTATTATACCACCGTGAGATATATAATTACAAAACTGTCCATGATTGGGTTTCAGTCATACAGTTTTCTAGCACCCATCCCTCCACCCATTAAGATGGTTTTCCAAAGTGGCTGTGCCATTCTACAGACCCCTTAGCCCTAGGCTTTTTATTTTCTTCATTTTTCCTTGTTAATTTACTTTAATTTTTTTTTTACAATTAGAAAGATATACAATTAAAAAGTTCATATTTGGGTTTTGTCAAACAGTGTTCCAGCACCCATCCCTCCACCAGTGCCCATCTCCCACCACCAACGCCCCGGTTCCCTCCTCCCTCCCCAGCCCACCGCCTAGGCAGGTTCTTTTATTTCTTTCCCTTTCTCTCTCTTTCTCTTTTTTTCCCTTCCAGACTTATGTTATGGATTACAGAACATACATTAAAGGGTTCTCATGTGTATCTTTTTGCCTCTATTTAATGCTCTGTTCTAGGTTGGTATTAGTACCCTCGACAATTGTTAGCACACTGTTCCATTTTCTGTCTTACCTAGCCTCTGACTCCCACACGTTTGTGATAATTTCCACCTTTGACAGGACCTCCTGATACATGTTTCACTTGACCCTGGATATTGGTATCCTAATATGTACATATATATTTATGTTATGCAGATAAATGCAGTCATTCTGTATCTGTCTTTCTCCTTCTGGCTAATTTCACTCAACATAATCTTCTCCATGTCCATCCATTTATAGGCAAATTTTATAACTTCATTTTTCCTAACAGCTGCATAGTATTCCATTGTGTAGATGTACCAAAGCTTCTTTTATCCAGTCATCGATTCTCTGGCACTTTGGTTGTTTCCAGATTCTGGCTATTGTGAATAATGCTGCTATGAACATAAGAGTAGGGATGGTGTTTCCGCTGCGTATTTTTGGCTTCCCAGAGTAGATTCCCAGGAGTGGCATGGCTGGGCCAAATGGGAGTTCGATTTCTAGTCTTTGGAGGAATGTCCGTATTGTTTTCCAGAAAGGCTGTACCAGCCGGCATTCCCACCAACAATGGATGAGTGTCCCCTTTTCCCCACATCCATGCCAGCAGTTGTTCTTGCTCCTTTGAATATGTGCCAGTCTCTGGTGTAAAATGATATCTCATTGTTGTTTTGATTTGCATCTCTCTGATGATTAGTGATGATGAGCATTTTTTCATATGTTTATGGATTGGTGGGCTTCTATCTATAAAATAAGCTAGGAGAAAGGAGAAAGGGCTTTTTAGCCATTTTGTCTTCTCTTTGCTCTCGGCTTTTCCTCTCCACATCTCCCTTCTCTTTCCTATTAGGCCTTTGCATATGGTAGCAGCCATCTTAGCCTAGGAATCTAAACCTACAAGTGGCAGGGTCCCAGCTAATTTTTTCTGTTACTGGACCATATACCAGAACCTGTGAGAGTAAAGCCTTTTAAAACTGTGCTGGACTCCTGGGTTTTCAACCATTCCCCACCAGATTATTAGGTAGAAGTGAACTCATTCCCAGAATGTTGGGGACCCCAGTGGCTCTCGACAGTAACTATTGTCAAAGCTTATTCTGTGAACTGTGTGGGGGGTAGTAAATTCATTTATGTGAATTTACAGGCCACAAAACTAGCATTTTTATTGTATCAGTTTTAGTCCTAACCTAAAAATATTAAAAAGTTCTTTTAAATCATTTATCATTATAATAAGGAACTGTGCAATAAACTTGATTGATACTTAAAAAGTGTTTGAAAAATATTAGGAGAATATGGAAAAAGTAAGTAGAATTACTATTCTTAAAGTCATTGAGCATTATTAATGAAAGAATCTGCAAGCAGTGTTTCCAGAAGAAAAACACACCAAATTTACATTCTACAGCAATATATATATATATATATTTTATATTTATATATATATATATATATATATATAAATCCATATTTGTGTCTTGGTTTACAATATTCTGCCATTGGCTTCCTATTGCTTGCCCAACTTCATCAGAGGCTTAAACCAAAAGAGAGTATTGAATGTCAACTTCCTAAAATTGAAATATGGCAAAGATGGGTAGAAGGGAGAATGCAAGTAAAAACAGAAAAATATTTATATCTATTTAGTTTATTTTCTTAACTTATTGTCATTCACTTATTTATCCTAGAGCACTATTTATATATCTTCATCAAAAAATCCATAAATCCCAGCCAATTTATACTGCCATCTTAAAGATGAAATTCTCAGTGGGAAACTTCCACCTGATGAGAGTTCACAAGAAATCAATATAATTTAAATATGTATGGAAATGAAAAATCAAATTTATATTTTCTATAAACATTTCTTAGACACAATAATAACAGAAGAGGAGAATCATGACTCCATTTAGACATAATAATAATATGAGTAACATTAACTGATTTCTTTAATTTCATAATAATAGTAAGGAAATAAACTTATCAATTTTGGGAATTTAATCCACTTTTAAATTTATCAATAAATTTTAAATTTATTAATACATGAGAATTAATCTAATTTATTTTACATTTTATTTTATCATAATCTAATTGCTCTTAAGTATATAAATAGTTATTTGTAAGAATGTCTACATACAAAGCCATACACATGGTCCTAAAATAGACAAAAGAGAATGTCCCATTGTTTGATCATCATGGCACAATGTAATTTACTGTAAGCATTCTACCTGTACTGTATATTTTAGCTGCAGGATATGGCATTTAAAATCAGAGAACATATTGGATAATAGGACAAAAAACTGCTTTACTGGAATAAAGTGATTAAACTGAGAAACTTCAGTTGTAAAACGTAACTGGGCTTTTTTAGAAAAAAAGAAAATATTCCCAGAGGTACATGTGGATGTGATCTTGGTCATTCGTGTTAGTGGAATTTTGTATATAAAGGGAGAAAAGGTAGGAAATTTTAAGAAACACATAAAAAGAAGTTGACAAAATCAATAGAAGAAAATTATTGAAATGAAAGTTAAAATTATTTGCTAAAATTTGAAATAACAAGGTCATTAATAACTGTCAGAAAATTTTGGCCTTTATATTATAGACATTCAATATCACAGAAAACTTTTAGAAAGGTGTGATGTCATCCTTATAGAGAATCTGAAAAGATTTATTCTGGAAGAAGATGGAGAAATTTTCTTTAAGGCAACTATTCTGGAAATTTTCAGTATCCCTCCAAGATCTTCTTCAGTATTCCTCTGTTCTCTCTATAGTCAAGCAATCTTATCCAAGAATTAGGATTTGCTTACAAGACCTGACCTGAAATGTTTCTCGTGGCTTTCTGATTTTTAACCTCTAGATATATTAAAGACAATTGCCTAGTCAGCAGACATGCTGTTTTTTTTTCAGACTATTTTTAAATTGATATGTCTAACATTTTCATATATATTCATACTATATATATATGCTACTGCAGTTTTTCCAGCTATGTATCATATTTGTAAGTTAAATATTCATTTAATTTAAATATTAAATATCCATCATCTATGCAATCTAGCTTTATAACTAGACCAAGAGTTTTGCTAGATACCTTCTTTCTTGTCAGTTACAGGTAACTAGTCACCAAATCTTGTTCAAGTCATGTGGTCTCAGTAAATTTTGTATACATTAGAGTTATATTCACTGAGTTATATATGAATCATAAAAGCTTTATAGCTTCATCGATCACTCTTCAAATGATTTCTTCAGATTTTCAGAATTTTTTAGTGTTGTATATAACTTCAAATTCTCAATGCTACAGAAAATTCAAGAGACAACAATCAATTGAAGTAATTAATGTCAATATAAGTGAGAGTCATGTTTTAAGAAAGTAGAACTTGTTTATAAATTAAATAGCTGTCTTACTGAAGAATCAGAATATTTATGGTCCGATGATCCACTTACTGCTGCAGCAGCTACACAGTGTCAAATGAGTTCATAGAGAATTCCAACTCTTCTAGAGACAGTAAAATAATAGATCTCAAATGCCCATTTTTCTCCCTCCTTTCTGCAATGTCAGAAACCACTTAGTGTATTGTGGAAACCATTCTTAAAAATCACACTAGCAGTGATTATTATCTTTAAACCTGATTTTATCAGAAAATGTGTCTTCACATAGCATGAAAAAAGATGTGTTTTAAGACTTTTTTAAAGAAAATATTTGCTGTAGATACCAAAATCAAATCTTTGACAACTGTGCTATGGAGTGATATCTTTGTAGATTCTGTGATTAATGTCTAGGTGGTGCTTACCTGATCCTATATTAATTTGGTTTTCATTGTTCTTATACCAGAACGGTGTATTGCTACCCATAGCTAACCAGGATTTTGTAACTTAAAGAGGTTAAATCTCCAGAGGTTGAGGATGTAGTTCAGTGGTCAGCCATGCATGCAAGCATGTGCTGAGATCTGAGTTCCAACTTCAGTAACACATCACTCTAGTAGTAGCACATGGTATGGCCCTAAGGGTCCCAAAATCTGCTGGAGTAGCTCTAATTTTTCCTCACACTAGAGTCCAGAGACTCTGCAATTTCAGGTCTCTGCAATACACTGTGTCTTTGTAGGCCAAGGATTGATGAGAGTGGTCATTGGGCCCCATGAGTACTGCTACGAAGTAAACCTCTTAGCCCCCATTGGTCTATAAAGAGCCCTCTAATAATGTCAGTGTATAGAATGTGTTAATTGCCAGTATTTTCTCATGGAAGAAAAAATGATTGCTTATGATCAGTATTCAGGATGGAAAAATTAGTTAACATATGAAGAAAAGTTCTATATCTTGCATATAATAAATTGGTGCATTGTAAAATTAAATGTTTGTCTTGGTAAGTTGAGCTTTGTGAATAGTTTTCTCAGGAGTCCCTTTGAATTTTGCAAACTGAAAATCGGATTCATTATTCTAACACTTTGTAAATATATTCTCTTTTTCAAACCATTGTAACTTGTGTAAAAACAAAAACACATATGAAACACTGACTCATAAATTTGAAAGCAATTAAAAGGTGAATTTTAAAATTTTATCTCCATATACATGATCGTAGAGGAAAGATAAAATTACTTTTATAAAGCGTTCTTTAAGTTTTGGCCTCTTCAGGATAAAGAGGAAGAGACCATCAATTTCCATGCCCTTTATCAAAAAATTTTGGTATGACTTTCTATTTTATTATTATTATTATTATTATTAAATCATAGATAAAAATGTTGATCATGATAGGGTTTCAGTCATGCAATGTTCCGTCACCCGTCTTGACACCACTGTAAAATTCCTGTCACCAATGTCCCAGTTTGCCTCTGGCACCCACTTTCGCCTCCTTTAATGTTTCAAGTAAAAAATTAAACTGAGTGTTCATGACCTAAGAGATAAATACACCTGTGAAGAGATTTTCTGCTCATGTTTTATCACTCTTTTGTATCACTTGTCTTCCAATTGCTCATGGATTTGCTAGAGTAGGCACCAGTAACATCTCCAATATGTCCTGTAGCGTGCTAGTGTAGTCCAAGGGCATCTGCTTGCTCCAGGAACACAAAGAGCCTCAAACCATTTCTTCAAGTCATGGGAATGAGGTCTATAATTGTTACTGGGTTTTGACATATCAAATACGACATGGATAGCATGTTGGGCTCTGCCATGCGGGTCGTATATTCTCAGTAGTAGGCTCTCAGTTTGTGCATTTACTGATGAACCACAACAGGGAGAGACCGGCTTTTCTCTTGGGTGGAGCTCTGATAAGCTGTGGAGTCCAGACGTTGCAAAAAGATTGCCTTCCTGGTGTGGAGGTTCGTCTTGCTTCTTGTGAGGCTTTATTGGAATGGTGGGCCAGGGCTAGAACCCGTCTTCCCCGGACACCTCATGATTAACTGAGCACAGGAAGAGCTGATAGCATCTCTGTCCCGTGCATCTGAGTGTTTTATCACTAATTTTTTTTTTCAAAAATAGTTCTAGAGTTTAAAATATTATATATTTTAATATGGCAAAGGGAGGATTTAGTTTTCTGTGGCACAACACTGACTTCTCTGAGTCTTCTGCAGCAGAGAGTGTTTATATATTCAGAGCAGTGTTTGCCGAGTGGTTTTCATATCATGGGAGTTGACTGGCAATAGAGAAATTTGGTGAAATTAAGAGATATAAAGTAAGCATTAGATCTGAACTAAAGACTGCTGTTCTGAAACAAGGTTTTTTTTAGCTTGATGTAGAGTCATTTATTTTAGTTCTTTTGCTTTCTTTGTCAGTGGGGTAGAATATTTTTTTTCAAAGTGTAGTTTTTTAAAACTATTTTATTTTACCACTGTGAGATATACAATTACAAAGATGCTCATGTTTGGGTTTCAGTGACACAGTGTTCCAGCACCCATCCCCCATCAGAGCCCATTCCCAACCACCAATGTCCCAAATTCCCTAGCCTGCCTCTATGGCAGGTTCTTTATCTCTTCTCTCTCTCTCTCTCTCTCTCTCTCTCTCTCTCTCTCTCTCTCTCTCTCTCTTTTTCCTTCTCTTACAAATTGTGGATTGCAATACACACATTTAGAGGTTATCCGGTATTTTTTGCTTATTCAGCTCAGTAGGCTGGTATTAGCATTTTCAATGATTAGTAGCACTTTGTTCCCTTCTCTGACACCCACATACTTGTGGTAGATTTTACTTTGACAAGCCCTCCTGATTCATGTTTGGTCTTTCCTTGGATATTGGTATCTTAATATATATATTTGTGTGTATATATATGTATGTATGTATATATGTATATATATATATGTATATATATACATATATATGTTCATTGCATGCAGATAAATGCACTCATTCTATCACTTGATCACTTGATCACTTGACATCCCATTATTCATTGATTTGCTAGAGCGGGCACCAGTAACATTTCCATTTGCCCCTATCACGTTCCAGTGTAGCCCAATGGCATATGCTTGCTTCAGTTATATGAAGAGCCTCAAACCAGTTCATTCACGGTCTTGATGAAGAAGGTGGGAGGCCACGTGATCCTTTGACATTCCATGGGATCCAGTCGGTAACAGCTCTAGTCCAGCCAGTCGTCTCCAAATCACATTACATGTTCAGCCCATCTGATTTTCGATGCCTTGGCAACCAAGACAGCATCCTTGACTCTGGAACAGCAGTCATTTTATATCTGAAACCATTAAGTTTTTACAATTTCTTTTTACATATTTTCACTCAGCAAAGCATGATTCATATCATTTTATCGTATTCTTTTAAATGAAGGGTATATGATTATGAACAATGCTCATAAGACCCTTAACCTTTCAATATATATATTCTAAATGGAGGGAGTAACATAAGTAGTTCGAGATTTATTGTATAGTGTTATGTGCAATGATTAAAAAATCTTATTAACTGAGAGGTGGTATTGAGAGTTTGGGACAGTTAAATATTAAATAGACTATGTATATACGATTTCAAAGAAAGGAGCATATCTAAGTAAGGACTTATAGGAAGTGAGAGATAAGAATTGGAAATTTTTGAGAACAGACAACTGGGTAATGAAACTATAGTACACAATGGAATACTGTGCAGCTATAAGGAAAAATGAAGTTACGGAATTTGCCTATAAATAGATGGACATGGAGAGTATCATGTTGAGTGAAATTAGAGGGAAAAGGACAGAAGTAGAATTACTCCATTCATTTGCAGGATATAAAAAAAAAGTATTGTTATACTAATATCCATGACCATGGAAAACATGAATCAGGAGGTCTTGACAGTGGGTGGAATCTACCACAAGTGTGTGAAGTCAGAGGTTAGGGAAGACAGAGAAGGGACCAGTGTGCTAGTAATCGTTGGAAATGTTAACACTAGACTAGGACTGAGCATTGAATGTAAGCAAAGGGATATACATGATAACCCCTAAATGCATGTATTGCAAGTTACAATGTGTATGAAGAGAGAGAGAGAGTGAGAAAGAGAGAGAGAGAGAGAGAGAGAGAGAGAGAGAGAGAGAGAGAGAGAGAGAGAGAGAGAAGAGAGCAAAGTTCCTGCCATAGAGACTGGCTGGGGTGGGGCAAGGGAGTCAGCGACGTTGGTGGTGGGAAATGTGCTCTGGTGGAGGGATGGGTGCTGGAACACTATATAACTGAACCATAATCATGAATGGCTTTTTAAATTGTGTTTTCTTCTGTGGTATAATAAAACGACAAAAATAATGACCTGGGAATATAAGTGAAAGAGAATCTAAAATAAAAGGACAAGAAATGCAGAGAAAAAAAGCAGCTGTCTCAATAACAAGAAGTCCAGTGAATGACTGGGAGAATCTAATTTGGAGGTAAGTAGAAGAAAATTCTCATAAAATTTAGGACAAGGATTTTAGTTGTCTTCATAGTAAGAAAAAATACTACAGGAGCAGTTTGAACATAAATGGTTTAATCTGATTTTATTTTGGTTTCATTGTTCAATGCTCTGTCTATGGTTTTAGACTCAAGTGATATGTAAACTTGATATTCAATATGGAAGTAATTTTAAGAAATTCACTGGATTTATTTGGTGTGATTTGAACAAGTGGTAAGGAAATTGGAAATTTTGGATAGATAGCTTTTGACTATGTACAGTAGTGAATGAAGTTGCTTTGGCAGTTGTTATGGCTGCAGATAGATTAAAGAAAACTTATTTTTAAGGTTGGAGATTAGACTTCTAGATTTATACATGCTAAATTATATATATATATTAATAAATTTATAAATATAAATTTATTCCCTGCCTTATCCCCAACCCCAGCCCTCAAATTATATATTTCTGGACTCTCAGAATGTGACCTTCTTTGGTAATAATCATTTTGCAGATGTAATTAGCGAATATGAGGTTTAAAGATCAGGGAGATGAAGTGAAATCAGAAATAGAGATTTAGAGGTTGCCAGTAAATTAGGAGACAAACAGGAAGATATGATATTCAAGAAACCAAATAGAGAAAGTGTGTCAAAAGGAAAGAAATACATTAAAAGCTATAAATAGCTAAAATAATAACATTTAAAATTGACTATTGGCTTAGTAATGTTGCCATTACTGGGAACCTTGACATTGAATTAAGTTATCATATGAAATTACCTTGACATAATTAGTTTTTTTTAATATCCAAAGAAAATTATGTATACAGTCCAATGCAATTTCTAACTAAATAGCTGAGAGAGAGAATATAACAGGAAAAAAGCAGGATGTGGTGATATGTTCATGAACTACTTAATTAGGCTAAAGATGAGGCATACACAACTTACTATATTGCTTATTAAAAAAAAACCTTGAAAAACTCTCATTATTTCCCTTGTATTTTAGGGGGTAATTTATGTGTTTTCACTATTAAACTTTTCATTTTTTTGTTGAAAATTGAGGGGAAAAAAAAAGAGAAAAGACAAAGAACGGAGCAACTACAGAAACTGAATGCAAGAAAGTGAAACTCCTTTGAGACTTTTCTTTGTTGTCCTCTGTGAGAATTGTTGATGATAGAAAGCAGAATGCCAGGGAGACATTTTTGTCAACAGCAGTGAAGGTCCCCACTGTAATTCCCTGCTTTGAAACCAATCTGAAATTCTCCTGACATCAGTTTTCAATTTATTACCCCAGGTGCATTTGTCCTGAAGGAAGGCCAGCCAGTAGTTGAAAAAACTAGTTGGGGCTAGTTAATGAAACTGAGAATGTCACGGGGTAGTTAATATTCATGTATTTGAAAGGAGTATCTCTGTACCTGAAAGCTAAGCTATGTTTCATTAGATTTATGCCTTGTAATGCAGGACCCAAAAGCTGAATGAAATTGGTATTGTTTTGCTAAATAGTTTCGGTTTTCATTTGTGCTTCAGAGAAAATTTGTTTATTTTTGATGCATTAAATCTGTTCTCTCTCAGCTGCTAGAAATTTTCTCATTGTGGTCTCTGTGTCCTAATGTAATAATATACATAATTCACTAGATATTTGAATAAGAATTCCCACCCCCATCTATTGAAAGCTAATGCAGCACTTTGTTAAAAGTCTTAGCAGTTGTGAAGACTAGAGCAATGATTACAATAGGGTGCTAAGACATAACACCCTGCCATTAGTTATGCAGTATAACAGGGAGTAGCAAAATACTCAGGTAAGTACTTTTAGATTTGAAGAGGATTAAACATCTATTTCAGGAAAAGATAAAGAAGGACTGCTACAGCTTTTATTTTGTTAAATAGAAACATATTGAATATCTTCATAAGTAAGAAGAGTCCAGGAAGATAGTTCTCAAAATTGAATTTTGTTAGAATCAAGTGAGTTGCCACTAAAGGCTACTAATTTTAATGTAGGGTGTTTGCCTTCCACAAGGCTGATCCAGGCTTGATCCTTAGCATTCCATATGTTGTCCCAAACACCACCGGAGTAATTTCTGAGTGTAGAGCCAGGAGTCACCCCTAAACATCACCAGGTGTAACTCCCCAAAAAAAGCAAAAAAAAAAAATAAATAAAGGATACTGTCTAAAGGTTTGAATGTTTCTAGGCCTAGAATTCATCACAGAGAATCATAAGTATTGGCAGCAAAAAAAGTACAGGTAGTAAGATATTGCAGGGAGCACTAAGAACTGAAGAGCATTTGGTGGTTGAACACTGGCAGAGATCTTTGACTATCTCATATTTAGCAGACATACAATTATACCTATTGTTCACCTTGCTTGTTGAAAGTTGAAAAGATTACAGAGTTGCACACACATAAATATGGCAATTTCATAACAAATCAATGGACAAATCATATACAAATCACTGGACATATGTCTCATAAGTATTTTGGTGTTTTTTTTTATTTATTTATTTATTTATTTTGCCTTTTTGGGTCATACCTGGCAATGCTCAGGGGCTATTCCTGGCTCTGCACTCAGGGACTTACTCCTGGCGGACCATATGGGATGCCGGATGGAACCCAGGCCAGCAGAGGCCGGCTGAGTGCAAGGCAAATGCCCTACCCGCTGGGCTATCGCCTCCAGCCCGTATTTTGGTGTTTTAAACTACCATTAGAATCCTATTTCAAATTATGTAGAATAAGAAATTAAGAAATTAACTTATCAGTTCAAGTTCACTCTGGCTTATATTAATACTTCCAATACTTGTACATGAAATCTCCATGATTTTGTATTAACAGCTTCCACATGATTTGAAAACATGCCACCTTTTGATGTAAATTCTATTAACCTGTTGAACACTTAACTTTTAATTCCTACCTCAAATGTACATTATTTTATTGCATTGGGTTTTGAGTCCTCACCTGGCTGTGCTCAGGGCTTTCTCCTGACAGGATTTGGGAGGGGGTGATTCATGCAGGTTGCTGGTGTCAGGTGTATGCAAGCCAAGGATCTTACCTGATGTACTTTCTCTCTGGTCCCATAAGATTTTATATTAATAAACATTGCCTTTGCTAATTATTAAGAGTAAAATTATTCAATTGAATATGCTAAACTAGTATCTAAAATGTAAATACAAAGAGTTTAAGAAAAGGACATGTAAACTGCTTTCTATAAGTCAATAGGCAGTTGTGGTGTCTATGGGTGTTTTGGAGAATTCTGTTCTAGCTGGGCCTTTTTGTTTGCTTTTTTAGGCTATGCCTGGTCATGTTCAGGTATCACTCCTAGTAATGTTTCAGAAACAATGTTTCAAAGTTCAGCTTTTTTCCCAATTGAATAATGATGTAATAGCTCATTACAAGCTGTTCATCATTGGGTTTTGATCTTTCAGTTTTCCAACACCTATCCCTCTACCAGTACCCACTTCCCAATGCCAGTGTGCCCCTTTTCCCTCCCACCCCAACCCCTACAACCTGCCTCTATAGCACGTAGTTTCTCTCTCTTTCTCTCTCTTTCTTTTTCTCTCTTTCTCTCTCTCTCTATGTCTCTTTGTCTCTTTCTCCCTCTCTCTGTCTCTCTCCCTTTCTTACTCCCTCCATCTGTGCGTTGTGGTTTGCAATACAGACACTGAAGTTTATCATGTATATATTTTATCTACTTTCAATACTCAGTTCTTGTCCAGCATTATTGTTTCAAACACTGACTGTCACACTAGTCCCTTCTCTATCTTAGTCAACTTCAGATCCATGAAAATCATATGCCTTACTCCCTGTACTCTCACTTCAGTCCAAAAAAAATATATCTTAGTTACACACTGGTATGTGCAATTTTTTTTCTAAATTCTTGCTCAAGCAATTCTCAGATATGCTTTATTCATGCCTGTATTTCTGCTATATCTTGTTTTCTATCTATAGTTTATGCTAAGAATAAAGAATATTCGTTATTAAAATGATAACAAAACTTCATTTTCAAATCCTCGTCTATAGAAATTTTGTTCTATACCTTTTAAATCCAATACATTTTTCTTAAATTATCTTTACATTAGTGGTGTTTTGAAGGAAGAAAAAATGTAAGCATTTTAAGTAGTAGATAAGTAATAAGGATTCAATCTAACTATAATATACTATATCACTGTATCACTGTCTTCCCATTCATCATCGATTTGTTCAAGCGGGCACCAGTATCATCTCCATATGTCCTGTCTCATGCAAATAGAGCCCAAGGGCACCTGCTTGCTCCAGGAACATAAAGAGCCTCAAACTATTCCATCAGGTCATGGGAATGAGGTCTATAATTGTTACCGGTATTTGGCATAACAAACACGACACAGGTAGCTTGCCAGGCTCTGCAGTGTGGATAGCATATTGTTGTAGCCATCTCTAAATCCAGCATTTATTGATGAACTGCGTGGCGAAATCGGCCTTGCAAAGTGGGCTGTGATAGACTGGTCTGCTGGGTAGAGTTCTGACCAGGGGAAGTCCGGATGTGGAAAATGGAAGCCATCATGGAGTGGGAGGGTCGTCTGGATTGTTGCGGAGGCTCTGATGGGGTGGGGGCCAGGGCTAGAACATGCCATCCCTCCCAGGTGCCTCGTGAGCGGCTGGGTACAGGGAGAGCCAGTAGCAGCTCTGCCCCATGTCTGTGAGTCTCTGGATCAGCATACCTGGGCTGGATTTAAAAAAACACTGCTGCAGCGTGGATCTCCATGAGCCGGGCTCTCATAATAATAATAATATACTATAACATAGGACAAATCATTTTTATCATATTTATGTAAAAAAGAAACTAAACAATATATAATAAAATTGTCAATTGTCTATGAAAATTATAAAATAAAAAAGAAAAGGAAGGTAGGGAAGAAAGAAGGAAGAAAATAAGGAAAGAATGAAAGAAGGAAGGAAAGGGAAGGAGGGAGTGATAGAAGGAAGGAAGAATGGAAGGCAGGCAGGAAGGCAGGCAGGCAGGAAGGAAGGAAGGAAGGGAAGGAAGAAAGGAAGGAAGGAAGGAAGGAAGGAAGGAAGGAAGGAAGGAAGGCAGGCAGGCAGGAAGGAAGGAAGGAAGGAAGGAAGGAAGGAAAAAGAGGAGGGAAGGAGGGAAGGAAAGAAGAAAGGAAGGAAGGTGGGAAGGAAGGAAGGAAGGAAGAAGGAAAGAAATAAAGAACTTAAAAAATCTGAAATGGTAAGTCTAGGAACTCAAAACCTGATGTAATAAACTGATTTTACCTGATATTCATAAATATAAATTATAACAAAGATATTATGCAGTTCAGAAAAGAAACTATTTTATATTTTCCCAGTGTTTAAAAGCTTAAACAGCAGATCTTACCCATACATGGAGTAAAGACTAAGCCAAGGAGCCAAAAGTGATAATATTAGTAGTTTAAATGCTTTGATTCCATAGAACAAATGTACTGGCTTATGAAGCTATTTGTGTTAAATATCAAAAACTTGAGTTAACATTCTGGAGTCCTTGGGCTTTTTTTTTTTTTTTTTTTTTGCTCTTTGGGTCACACCCGGCAATGCTCAGGGGTTTCCCCTGGCTCTGCACTCAGGAATTACTCCTGGCGGTGCTCGGGGACCATATGGGATGCTGGGGATCGAACCCCGGCCGGCATGGGCAGGCCGCGTGCAAGGCAAACACCCTCCCGCTGGGCTATCACTCCAACCCAGTCCTTGGACTTTTTGATAGTGGAAGTTCCAGTCGGATGACTTGGGACTTTGGTGCTAGTTTTGTTTTTTAAACCTGAGTCTGACAGAAAGGAGACAAATGCAGGTTAAATTCATTTGATTTCTGTAGGCTTTTGTCTTTAAGTATTAAAATCACCAGCACTCCCATCCTGAAGAGGGAATTCAGGATCCTCTGGGTCATTTGCAATCCTTGTGTTCGAATGTCTCAATGACTTGACCACAGTATTTCATGCTGCTCATCCCAAAATGTTTATAGCCAGGCAACCATGTTTCTTGAACATTTCAAGGAGCTGAAAAATAGCTGCTCATTGTGGTGTCTAGCCGGCACAGCCCACATTGTAAACATCTTAGGGATTCAGCAGTTAATACTATGAAATACCAGAGGGAATGCTGAAAAATATTCTATTGGCTTCCTGGGGAATCCTGTCCTCAAATCTCTTTCTAACATTTTATGACTGAGGGAAATTTATTTTACTGCTCTAAATGTAGCCATAAATACATTATTTTAAGATCTATTATTTACTGTACTGGTGATAAAGCTTTTATCTCTTATTTATAATCAGGTAAGTTTTAATTGGAAATAGGTTGGAAGCCATCCAAGGTAGGTGGGTACTATGGTCCCTGTTGTAAATTGATCTTACAAACACCTGCTTGTTGCGTGAAGTTATGCAAAATCATCTTGAGCTGTTGCATATTTTTCCCCTTTCAGTTTTAAATTTTTGAACCACTGTAGAACTTTCCAATTATATCAAGAAAACATAAATAAATCTCTCTGAATTTGAAAGTGATAGATGAATCTTTGTTTAAGGAATACGTCTCCTTACTAAATTATTAGTACCTGCATGTGTTATGAGAGTTATGTTTTTTCTTGCAATCCAGTTCTCATATGTGAAAACAGAAAGTAGAAGTTCTGTAATGAAGTCATAGAACAGGTAGAGTGAAGAAAATTTGAAAAAGAGCATCCTGAAATTTTAAACGTCTAAAATCTAAAATTCAGTTTCAAGGGCATGCTCATAGTGAAAATCTTTGTTAGTTCATAATACCACAAAGGACAGATTACACAGCTCTAGAAAGACCTGTAAGAAAAAGTGAGTAAATACTTTGGATTGACAGGTTTCTGGACGACTATGCTAAGTCATTAGACTCATTGGTATTTTACCTTTTTCCATATAAATGTGTTTGTGACTACATGTGACTATTTTATTCTTTTCTAAAGCAGTGTACTTGAGAATATCTGAATTTCATTGTTGAAATAGTCACTCTGAATATATATTCGACTCTCAATTACATGCGCTAATAGAGAGGAACAGTTGCATGATTGATTCAAAGAAAAAGAGATTATTCACAATTGTCTTCAGATTGTATTTACATCACTTTTGCTGCAGCAGAATTGCCTTCCCCTTCCATCTGGCTCTAGCTATTCAGTGTGTTTACATAGGTTCATTGTGATCTGGAGAGGGAGTCAAGGTAGGTGCGGAAGAAGATTTGGTAGTACTCTGTCAGAATTATTTTCTGTAATATGTTTAGTAGTATATTAAGGAGATACATTAGAGATATACATTTGTTCTCCAATATATTACTTACTATAGTCTTTGATTTAAATAATAAACATGTAACATATACATAAAACATATTGAAAGAAATTATAGTAGCATGGATTAGTTTAAAAAAAACAAATATGTGAACCTGGGTATTAAGATATTCCACAAGACGAAACTAGAGAGATATCATATTTTTCTGCATAGTTTCCATATCCTTATTTTTTTTCCAGCTCCCAATTTATTTTATAAACTTTTGTTATGTAACCTTCATTAAACAATATTATTATACCTCTAAGTGGTAAACCAAATGTATTCATCAATGTATTCATTAGTGAGTACATTGAATGTGTAATTCACAATGTATTTTGCTGCAGCAGAATTGCCTTACCCCTTCCATCTGGCTCTAGCTAGTCAGTGTGTTTACATAGGTTCATTGTGATCTGGAGAGGGAGACAAGGTAGGTGAGGAAGAGGATTTGGTAGTACTAGGTCAGAATTATTTTCTGTATAATAATTCTGTATAATTCTGAATAAATAGTTCATTCATCAGTGTATTCATCAGTGGCATGTGGATGTACATTTGTCTCCTCATGCACTGTGCTTCATGTTACAATTCTAGAATTCTCAGTGGACACACATTGTCAATATGTTAACCCCTTCCAAGACCGCTTTCATGGCTTCTGCAGGTCTAGAGCATGAAAAGTAATTTTTGATGGAATCACCACTGGAAATATTAAATGCTTGTTTGGAACTGTTATGCATACAGGTATTTAAGTGTTGGAGCCTTGTATGACATAAGACAGAAGTCAAAAGCTTCAAGAAGTTGAAGATTTTAGTGCTCAAGATGGTTCCTAGGATGTGCACTGAATGGTTTTAAGGATGCAACTGATGAATCAGTACATTTTATAGGAAATGTGCTGACAATGCTGCACCAGAAAACAAGACTAAAAGTAGTGTGAAGAATCTCCAGACAGAAGATAGTTTTGAAAGTTTGTACTTCACTTGCCACAGTGAATTTTTTTCAAGTATAACTTTTTTTTTTTTGCTTTTTGGGTCACACCCGGCGATGCTCAGGGGTTACTCCTGGCTCTGTACTCAGGAATTACTCCTGGTGGTACTCGGGGACCATATGGGATGCCGGGGATGGAACCCGGCCAGCGCAGGCCGGCTGCATGCAAGGCAAACGCCCTACCTGCTGGGCTATCGCTCTGGCCCTCAAGTATAACATTTAAGAAATAATTACAAATCAATAACAAGTCATGCATTAACTTTTATTTATATCATAAAATGTTTCCTGTCATAAAGAAATCATGTGCATCTCTTTGATTCAATTATAATGTATATTTATATTTATTTTAGACATCTTAATCTTGCTCCTAACACAGCTAAACAATATTTTTTAAGTACAAGCACATTTTTTAACAATGTTTTACATATTGTTCATACCTCACTTCTGCGTAAAAAATCTGTTATAAATTTATGATGATTATGCAGTAAAGTGCAATATTGAGCAAATTTCTACTAACACAAATAATAGATGTGTAATATTCCCAGGAAAAGGTAGCTGTTTTGTATACCACTATCATAAATTATCTTAAATCATTACTTATTTCTTCAAGTAACAGTAGGTTTTTGAAGAATAAAATCATAGAAAGGTCTTATATATGTGTCAGCAATTCTACTCTTAGATTTTTATCTGAAGAACATAAAACTAATCTGAAAATAAACATGAATAACTATAGTTGAGGCAAAACTATTTACCATAGCTAATATCTGGAAACAACCCAAGTGCCCAATGGATAATAAAAACTATTTGTATGTTTACATAATAAAAATCACTCAGCTATAAGAAAAGATGAAATCTTGCCTTTTCCAGAAGCATGAATTCAACTAGAGGGGTTATAGTGAGTGAAATAAAAAAGATAAACGAATATAGGATGATTGCACTCATATGTATGAAAGCAAGAAGCAAGGCAAGATTAAGAGATTAAATCAAATGAAAACAGCCTTTGGTCTATGATAGCAGAACTGAAACTATCAATGGGAAATAGAAGAGTGGGGTTTAAGTGAATGGGGCCCTATGGAATTTTGTGCTATCGGGTGTTATGTACTATTAGATAGTACTAATGTACTATCAGTACATTGGTGGTAGGTATTATATGGCCACATTATTTATAAGAGGTATAAAATTGTACCCCTAAATATATACTCTGTTTTTATTGTATTTTGGACCACATTTGGTGGCACTCTCGGATTCATCCTGACTCTACCTTTAGGTATGATTCCTGGTGGGCCCTGGGAACGCTGTGGTTGGCTGCCATTGAACCGGTTGTCTGCTTGTAAACAAACACCCTACCTGTACTGTCACTCTAGTCCCAAAAATACAGATTTGTAAAGCAGCATCATCACAACAAGAAATAAATATTAGCAAGTAGAAGTTGGGTTCTCTTTAAGACAAAAAAAAATAGTTGTAAGCAAGGAACAGTTAAATAAATACTGTCACTAACTTCATTTCTACTCTAATCTTTGTTTAAGAAACTTAGTTCCCAGAAGGACAGAATAGAGCCTGAAATGCAACTTAGAAATGAAACAAACAAGGATGCATTTAAATATTCTAAAGGAAAAAACTAATTTTAAATATATTAATGTGCTTTGTCCGATTTAATAATGGGGGGGAAAAGCCAATTATTATTTATACCAAATTAATATGAGTGTGAAAATGTTGCAGGAAATAAAAACCTTAAAATACCTTTCCCTCCATTCCGTTTCCCTTCTTTTGCAAGAATGGGAAGCATTAGGTTAAACACTGAGCAGAAATGGTTTAGTGAGTTTCAGCTAATTTAGGGAACTAAAACAAATAATCAATTTATGAAATGATAGCAAATATAAAATAGTATTGTAAATAAACCATGGTGTGACATTATACTTGGGGGCTACATCATTCGGAAAAGGCATATGCTGTCCAAGAAATATAGCATCTAGACTATATCATTTTTATAGGAAGTATTTAGTGAGCAGATGAGTAAGTAGAGTCCCTTATTTATGATCAGGTTGGTTTTAATTGGACGGGGGCTGGAAGACGTCCAAACTAGGAGCTCTGATGGCTACTCCTTTCTCAGAACTGAGAAATATTGCTCTTAGAAAAGCTTGTTCAGATGTGTAGGATATCAGCTCGATCTCACCAGATACCCGGCAAAGCAGATCAGAATCCTCTTTTCATATAAAAGCTAATCCAAAGGAAGATTTTTAATTTAGAGAGGATGTCACAAGTTCATCAGATGGAAAAAGGATATAAAGGAAAGGAGAGGAAACCTACATGTGCTAATTGTCCTCACTGAAGGATTTCATCAGATGGAAGGCAATAGCCAAAAAGTTTTGTTGATTCTCATTTCCTTCAATAAAAGGTGCTGAGAATCGAGAGGTTTATCTGCCCTCTGTAGGGATTATTAATATCAGGGCAATAAGATTTTGAGAAATTTCCCCACAAGAGATGCCTCTTTCTCAAAGACAATTATGAGAATACAAATAAGAGTCTAATCAAACCTTATTTCAGGAAATAATTGCCTACAAAATCACTCCCAAAATTTGATGAATATCTCTACTTTTGAAATGACCCACAATGCCTTGTTTTGCCTACTTGTAGCCAAATGAGAACAACCAAATGTTTCTGAAAACTGATAAGAAAATATCTCCATTACTAATAACGCCACTAAAGTAGATGGGTTTATGAGAAACCATTCATTATGTATTCTATTTGCTTTTTATAACTTTATTTCCCTTCCAATACTTTCTAAGCACGGTGAAGCAAAAGAGTTGAAAAACAAGTACACTGGTAACAAGTATATTAATAAAAATTATTTGGCAATTTGGTGCAAAATGTTTATTTGCATTGTGCTTCTGAGTATTTTCATGTACTTATGTTGGATCCTGACAGAGCTATTTATGAGTCTGGATTTTGAGAAGGGATATCCACAGGTCCCTTGCATTACGGCTACTTCAATGACTCCTAACTTAGTTTTCTTTAATAGCTCCACTCTCTGCCTAAGATTTCTTCTGGTTGTCTTAATCATTTGTTATTTCTGGGTACTTGCATTTGTTAAAACTTACCTTCCTTGGTTCACATCATTCTACCTAAAATAAAATTCATAGGTTATACCTATGAATTTTGCTTTGTCATATGATGACAAAGACATGAGCACTTTTTTCAAATAGTTTTTCTAGTGTGATGGGTTTGTGGATTTTTCCATTCTCTGTCCTCTGGAGTTAATGAACTTCTGTTGGTCCATAATAAATAAAGATTCCCTCAAATTTTGACTATTAACCCTGAGACGTTACTCTCAATTCGCAGAGAGCATTTGATTTATCATGAGTGGGACATGAATTGGGAGATGTATTGTCAAATCTGTGTTTAGAGGTAATTGACTTTTTATGCCTGAAGCTTAAAACCTAAAACAACTACTTTAGCAACTACTTTTAGTTCACTGTGATCAATTCTCAAGGTTTAATATAAACTTCCTGTGCCCAGTAAAAACAGTCTATATACACTGTTGCAAAGTATATACTATCTTTTTGCATCTATTTAAATAGCAGAATTTTAACAATGTGATTTACAGAATGACAATAAAGTAGGTCCCCAATGTCAGTTTGAGGTGCATTTGATTCAGCAAAAATTACTCATTCGAGAGGTATTTAAAAAAAAAGAGAATGAAATTGTTTAGACCCAATGGGAACAATTTTTAATTTGTAGGCTGAGGCTTCTATGTGAAATTCTATCTCTGAATTAGCTTTTCTGGAAGATTATTTTAGAAAAAAAAATGTTTAAAAGTTTTGGTTACATTAAACAAGCACAAGGTTCTCTATTAAAAAAAATACAGTGTTCTTTTTGACTTGGCTCTTTCTATTACCTTGTGCCACTCTCTGTTTCTCAACCTCTAACTCTTCAGGCCGACCTACCCTCTCCCACTCTCTTTCTCTCTATATATATTTATTACTCTCTCTCTCTCTCTCTTGCTCTCTCTCTCTCTCTCTCTCTCTCTCTCTCTCTCTCTCTCTCCCTGAAGCTTTCCCCTCCCTGAAGTTTCCTACTACTTCAATCTTCAGTTCTTTATACAGATCAATACATTTAACAAGCATGAATTTAATTCATAGTCAACTTGGAGTTAAGAACCATTATTAGGAATTTTCCAGAACTTCAGACTGATACTTAGTCAATAAAGAAGTTAGGACACTTTTCAGGATCTAAGACTCTGATAGAGAAGTCTTTTGTCAATTAATCTAATGTTAGTATCATCTTAAATGCTAAGGTTTGGATAAGTTGAGACATTATTTACAAAAGACAAGCAAAAAAAAATTGCTTTACTTTGATTCCAACTCAGGATGCGCATATATGATTATCAAGCAATCTCACACATTATTCAGTAAACACAATAGATAGAAATATCTGCAAAGTATTATCTTTAACTCAAAAAAGTACACTGTTCTACCTTAACTTTTTCAACTTTTTTCTTCTGACAAAATATAAGGCAAACATACAATTTGAGCTTTAAAAGTATGCTCCTGTGGCCCCCTTGAATGACCTAATCACTGTATCATTCAATGACCTTGAATGACAAAAACATAGTTGATACACTGAGAAAAGGGAAATATTGACTTTCAATACTACCAATAATCTAGAAAATGTGGAGAAAGAAAAAACCCTTAAATTAAATTGAAACTAGCAAAACTACTTGCAACTCTAATTTGTCACACTAAAAACATATCCCTGATGCCTCCCATTCAATCACATCTTTGAGGACACATAATTTTCTCCTTTTGATTTTGTAGATATGTGTATGTCTTTCAACCTCCCATAATAGATTATTTTGTTATATGCAGACATAGAAACAATAATATAAGTAACTTCTGGCCAATGGTATCATTAATAGGTTAAAGTACTTTTCCAAACACAAACACCTTTATGACCTTTTTTTTTTTTTTGCTTTTTTGGTCACACCCGGAAATGCTTAGGGGTTACTCCTGGCTCTGCACTCAGGAATTACTCCTGGCGGTGCTCAGGGGACCATATGGGATGCCGGGATCGAACCCGGGCCGCCATGGGCTGCGCCGCGCACAAGGCAAACACCCTACCTGCTGGGCTATCGCTCCAGCCCCACCTTTATGATCTTTTATAGTGTAAAAAACATTAATCATAGCACTTCAACCACACAGTCATCAAGAGAGTCGTTTCTAGGGGACGAATGCTGTAGGGTGACTGCTGTTCTATTATGTGTATGACACATGATTATCTAGGACTCATTCAGACAACAGCATACTATGTGGATAAACTCTTCAGGGAGAATGACTGTGATAGCGCTGAGCAGACTCAGCAATGATGATCTAGCAATGATGACACAGTAGTATGAGTCAAGGTCAGTCATTTTATACTGGTAGAGAAAACGACCAAATGGGGACACTGAGAAATTGCCTGTCTTGGCTGCCTCTTCTCTCAGGATCATTACAGATTACAGATTACATAGAAGCTCTTCATTTATCTCCATCTTAGTTCTCGGCAGACCCAGGTTTCATTCCTGGCACTTCATAGAGCCCCAAAGCCTCACAAATGATCGCCTAGACACAGAAGTAAGTCTTGAGCACTGCCAGATGTGGTCCACTGAAAATGCTAACAAATGGAAGAAACACAAAAAAGAGTACAGTGGTCATAAGTACTTAGATTTATTTTCTTAAGTTTAATTTGTTTTTGTTGTTTGAGTCTCCCAAGCAATGTTCATATGGTCCTGGGACCACACCAGTGATTCCTGGCCAATTGGTACTGATTTAATGCCTCAGCTCGCTGTGCTGCTTGGGGCTGGTAGCTTTGGGTCACTTTAGAGTGACCAGGGGCTCTGAAATGGTAGGGATGCTCTAGTCCTGAATGCTGTACTATCTCCTAGTTGTAAAGAAACCATTTTTAACATTTTGGAATCAAGTCTTTTAAAATCTGATGGATGAAAACACTTATCCCCACTAAAGTGAAAATAAGTTTATATTATATATTAGTAAACTATTTATGTAAACCAGGCATAAGATGGTAAGCATTTTCACTGAAAGTTTAACTCAAATAAGGCTTATTTTCTCAAGCAACCTGAAACTTAAGTTTAAGAAAAGTTGCAGAAGATCTGAGCTCTATTCAACCACTTCCCCACATTATCTAGTAGGAATATTTGACTTAAACACTGTACAGTCATAAGATCCGTGAATGGTACTTGGCACAGCACTGTAGGGTAAACTCTATTCCATGCTGACTTTTACTCGTTTCCCTCTAATTTCTTTTCTCTATACCAGACATCTGTCAATATCCCACTTTGTGTTTATTTATTCCTCTCCTTAATCTTCTCATGATCCACCACAACTTCTGAGTTTTGCTTTGTCCTTCTCATTGTTTGAAGGAATTCAAAACTGTTATTTTGTATTTTGCAAATCTTAACTTGAGTTTTATAATAATTGTCATATTATTCATACATACAACATATTATTCATACATACATTTTAACGACCATAACCTTATTATATGTTGTTTTCTCTCTTTTCTTTTTCTTGCTTTTTTGGTCACACCCTGTGACTCAGGGGTTATTCCTGGTACTGTGTCGGGACACTCCGCGGGGTCCCCGACAGTGCCGGGAAGCGAGTTCCCTTCTACCTCCGAAGCAGGCCAGGAATGGATGAACACTCAGGAGTCCGATGCGGTTTTAAAAGACTTTACTTATCACAGGTTCAGGCATACAAATCAGCAAAAGGAAAAACCCGATGCTTAGGATTCCAGGCTAGAAACCCAGCCACGTGTAGGCCAAGATGGCGACCACCACGTGTGAAACTTCCAAGGGGAATAAACGCCACAAGGCGAGATCCCACCGGGAAGAAGAAACCCGGGAGAGGGGGAACCGGCAAGTTTATACCCCCTCAACTCAGACCTTCCTCCCATTGTTATGGAAAGCAGGGAGGGTCCAATGCCCTCAGGTAACCCCTCCCTGCATCTCACCTAGGGCCTTTACTGTGCTAATGTTTTGAGCCGGGAAGGCCTTTGAAATGTAGAGAAGGGGGTTTCTGAGATGGCATGTCACTGTACCAAGGACCAACACCAATGCCAGTTAAATATTTTTCCAAGCCTTCACAAGTCTCCTCTACTTCATTGTAGTTTTATATTTTATCAGGGAGCCATGCTTGTTTGTTTGGAAGCAAACAGCATTTCTCTCTGGTCTAATTACTTAGGTGTCCTTACGTGGCCAGGCTAATATGCTGGTAAGATCTAACTAGTCCCACGATGATTGTGATAGCATGGGAGAATATTTATACCAGCTAGTACAGCATACATGGTCAGATAAACTGCCACATTTAGACTACCCCCTTATCTACGGAGTGATTTTCGGGAGGCAATCCAGAGCAGATGCAGCGGCCCTTAGGAGTCCTGCAACAGTACTGCATTCAGGAACTACTCCTGGCAGAGCTAAGGGGACCATATGATTTGCTGGGAATTGAACCTGGGTTGGCCACATGCAAGGCAAATGCCCTACCCGCTGTGCTATGGCTCTAGCCACCTATATGCTGTTTTCCTCTAAATACATCTTATGAAAACTTTTGTGAAATTATCTTTTATAACTGATGACATTAACTTTAGCCACCTGTTTTTTTTTATTGTAATGCTACTGTCTGACTATAAATAAGTAGGTTGAAGGATACACTTTACAAAAAGCTATTCATTCATATATATTTGTCACTTGTCACTTGTTACTTGCCGTTGTTCATTGATTTGCTCAAGCGGGCTCCAGTAACGCCCCCATTCGCTGGGAACAAGGTCCATTATTGTTACTGTTTTTGGCCTATCAAAACACCACAGATAGCTTAATATATCTTTACCCACTCAATTTAGAATCTTTATTTGAGGGTCTGAGCCATACCTAATGATGCTATGGGACCATGCCCAGCTCCATGTGTCTGGGGTCACCCCCAGTGTTGTTCAGAGTTCCATATTTGTTTGGGGTTAATGTAGGCCTTCCAAATGCAAAGCATGTCTTTAGTCATTTGAGGGATCCTTCTTGCCCAAACTGTAAAAAAAATTTAGTGTAATATAGCTGACTGTTCATTCTGTAGTTTCTCTTAGAATAAATCTCTGGTTCACACCTTTTTAACTCACCTTTAGTATCATATAAGGAAAACCAGCTTTTCTTTCTCACATATGCATTTATTTAAAGTTTATGAGAGCATCTCCACATTTAGGTCCTGTGTATACAGACGTTTTCATTTGAAAGATTAATGTCAAATATTGTAATTTCGGGGCCCATTTTTGTTTATTTTAATCCTGGAGTTTTGGATGTCCTATGATTAGGTCCATCGATGTGGTAGGTGGTGCTCAAGGCTGTCTTTTCACTTTCAAAGTTTTCTTTCATTTTTTTTAGAGTCTCAAAGCAGTATTCAGGGACCAAGGTTCTCCCGGAAGATACTCAGCCAGCCAGACTTGGGGTTCAATGCTTGGTCCTGTGACTACAGTGCCACTAGGGCCACGACTGTGGGTTTGGGGGATCCAGAGGTGCTAAGGAAAAACCTTACTAAAGTATCTTCCTAGTACTGTTTTCCACATAATTTTTCTCACAATTCATCTTGTCAACTACATCAGTCATATTCGGGAGATGCATATAACAAAACCATGCAAATAAAGTGAAAGACCATATGTTACTATACTGAAAATCAAATTCATATAATTATCTCCTAAAGCATCTTTTTATTTCTCTGGATTAAAAAAGCTAAAACTTTCACATACAAAGTAATTTATCCTCTTAAACACTGTTACTGCCAATATATTTAATGGCAGCATATTTTCATGAACCCTATTTTTGAAACCCCAAGATTAACAAAAGAAATTCTCTGATAGCAAATAGAGATAGAGATCTCATATCTCTCTTTGCAGAGTGATGTAGATCTGTTCAAACAACACCAACGAACACTCCTGAACAGAAATGCCCAAATAGTTCTTCAATGTTTACAGGTATCTGTAGATTTCCTGCCTGCAGAGAAATCAATAAAAAGAAATACTTTTCTAAGATGGTTCCAGAAGAATTTCACCTCCAATAAATCTGTCCTGTAAAGCATCTTTTTCAAAAAGAAATGGGTATTTTTTTTCTCCTAGGACTTCCATGGTGGTGACTAAAGCAAATGAATAGAGACCATTTATGCTCACAATAGTTTTATGCTGTTATAAGAAGAAGGCCAACAGCATATTTGACAATTTCTTCATGATTTGCTTCAAAAAATTGAACTAAATAACACGTTCCGTGGAGTGGAAGATATCATCATGAGAAACCCTGCTTACATTGTTTTTCTCTGCTTTAAGCCACAAACCAGCTTGATAAATTTCAAGTTCCATATTTTCTCCAAGATTGTCCTAATTCTGTATGATTCCTTTTCTTATTTTTTATGTTTAGCAATCGAAGATGATGCAGAATAAGATTTTGCTTTTTGAGGAATACATTCAACTTTGTGTAAGAAAACATGTTAAAGATCAAGAGACATTTTTCATTCCCCATCTCTTCTCTATACATATATTGCTGTCTGGTGCATTATACGATGGAGATAAGCACTCTTTTAGCTACACCATCCTTTGGTATGGATGTCACAACACAAGGAAAAAAAGATTGTTGATAAGACACCCATTTGACACAAAGATCAAAGATGAACAAAATGCTAAATGATTCATAAATGTCAATATGTGTAACTTTTAATGATATTTTATATCTTCTGCTGAGCTAGAAGTAAACAAAGGTTCATCTTCAAAATGAAAATATTTCTCTCTTTCCAGTAATTTATTGCCATTATTATTTGGTGATTATATTAAGCATTTTAGCATTTTAGCTTTTTTATTTGAAAACAAAACATTATTAGCATGTTTTAAGTGCAATTTCTTAAAATACTCATATCAGTCAAAACAATATAATATCTTTTTTTTAATGTGTATGTGAATGTGTACATATATTTTTTTTATATATAACGCACATACACTATTTTCTGTGTGAATCAGGGATATGTATGTCTCATACTTTTTTTTTACAAAACCCTTTACCTTAAATAGGTCATTATATGTATGATGCAATGATAGTCCATAGACAGGATACCATGAAAAATCACTTGATCACTTGATCACTTGAATCCCGTTTTTCGATTTGCTCGAGTGGGCACCAGTAACATTTCCATTGGACCCTATCACGTGCCAATGTAGCCCAATGGCATCTGGTTGATTCAGGAATATGAAGAGCCTCAAACCGTTCTTTCATGGTCTTGACAGGAAGTCTGACCATCTTGTAGGTGGGCGGCCACGTGATCTTTCGACATCCCGTGGAATTCAGTCCGTAATGGCTCTAATCCAGCGGTTGTCTCCAAATCTCATTACATGTCCAGCCCATCTGATTTTTGATGCCTTGGCAAACGAGAGAGCATCCCTGATTCTGAAATAGCGATGGAGGTCAGAACTCCGGAGTCCTTCTCTCACTTCTCTCACTTGAGTGAGGCGTGATATTCCAAGCATAGCTCTTTCGATTCCTCTCTGGAAGACCCGGATAGCATTCTCATCCTGCTTTCGTAGGGACCAGGTCTCTGAGGCATATGTTAACGCAGGGAGAACGGTGGAATCAAAGAGATGTGACCAGAGCCGGAGGTTCTTTGTCCTTTTAGCTATTTCTTCGATGCCTTTGATGGCATTCCATGCCGCTCTCTTCCTCCTGTGCAGCTCAGGTTTTAGGTTGTTCATCATGTTGACTTCTCAACCTAGGTACACATAACTGCTGCATTCAGAGATGTCTGTTCCATTGAGAGTGAATGGGGCCTCTAGAACTAGTTCATTTTTCATGAACATAGTTTTCTTCAGATTCAGCTGTAGACCTATCTTTCCACATTCTCGGTCGAAGTCAGCCAGCATTTGTGCTGCTTGGCTAATGTTTGGTGTTATTAGAACGATGTCATCAGCGAAGCGGAGGTGGTGTAGTTGCCGACCATCTATCTTCACTCCCATTCCTTCCCGTTCTGATTGTCACATGATTTATATCTGTATATGAATAAATGCAATATATATGTATGTTCATATGTATATATAACATAATTCATTTACAAATAATGCTTATATTAAACATATCGGGATTTTCATCTTACTTTGCAATAGCTGTTAGTTGTGTCCTACACATAATAGGTAACCAATGAATAAAAAACATCTTCACTTTGTTTATGATAAGGAAAACTTGAAGAACTCAGGAGTGAGTTGAATGCAAGGGGACTCCATTGAGGGGGGCTTTTGTTATAAAAATATAATATGGGAACTCAGTTGTATTATGTATTGAATATTGACAGAAGAGAAGAAGGTAGAACCATTAACACTTCAAAACAGTTCCAGAAGACGAACTAAAAAGAGAAGAGGAAGTTCTCTTGTTATGCGTTCTGAAATTAAATTGTTTCTGTTTGGTCTTTTAGGAGATACTGAAAATATTCCCTAAGTCAAAAAGACATAATGTTAGAGTTCCTTTAAACATTCCTCTCACTGACTTGACATAAAGGAACTGAGGGCTGTGGTCATGGAATTTCAGCTAATGAAAGTTTTATTATTAAATGAATACAAAACAAAAACAACATAGCGATTTCCATGTATGTTATGCATGTGATTCATTTCATGTGGAAGGCACATTGCCAAAACAGAAATTTATAATTGATCATTAATTGTCTTACATCCATACTCCTTATCAAACTGGTAAAATGTTTCTGATACACGTATCTTTTTAGCCTTATAGAATGCTGCATTCAATCTCATTGTCTAAATACAAAAAATACCTTAAAATTTCCGTGTTACACACTGTAGTCAGTTTAAGACAGCCAATATGAAGGTTTGTGGGGGAGGGAGGTAAATTTTTATGGCTACACTGATTTCGCTCAAGCAGGAGACACCAAAGGCTTTGAAATGCTACAAACTTCCCTGAAAGGCAAAACATTAAGCACCATTGTGCCCTAACTCCCCTCTTGTGATGTAGATAAAAATAAATTCCAAGGTTTAATGGTGATCCCCTTAGGAACTTTGAGAACCATAAAACATTTTGCTTTTGCTACAACAGAATAACATTCCACACTCTTCCTTCCAGCACCACTGCTCCTCAAAACCTACCCAGGGCCAACAACTTTATAAACCTAATGTATCACTCATTCTTTTCTCATTAGTTCTTAAAGAATAAAGTCTAATATTTCATGGCTTGAAACATCAACATTTTAAAATACATTTATTGTACATGGGAAGATTATGTCATATAAAATTCATATGCATACATTTTACCAGCTGTCCAGTATATGCAGAAAACATAAACATACAAATTATGTTAGTTGTTATTATGAGATATTGAAGCATTCTTGTATAAAGATTTAAGGTCACTCACTGCTTTAAATTGTTCTGCTCTGTCCTTGCCTCCAAATTATGTGCAAAATGGGATAGACAAGCCAGTTGTTAGATTCTGGAAATAAAACCTATTAAGCAGTAGATTTAAGTCTTTATATCTCTAGCAGTTCATGAAAGTGACTGGCACTCTTAAATCTGTCTCTCTAGAAAAGTTAAATAAATACCTTTCCAAGGAAGTTATTAAAATGAAGGCGTTTCTGTTTCTCTCCCCTAGCTGTTTGGAAATGAATGTTTCAAAGTTAAAAAAGTAAATCTGTACCTTCAAGGTTTGTGTACTATGTAGTTTTATTTGCTGTAACATCTTTCCTACAAATTATTTTGGAAAAGTCAGATCAGCTCTGTTCCATAAGTAATATTAGAGAGCAAAAGAGCTGCTTAAAAATTGAATATAGTAAACATCTCCCTCCTCTCACCCGAAATAACCACTAAAAGAAGGAGAAATAACTAGGATTTAGGAGATGAATATTTCAGAAATTAAGAGGCATGGGAATATATTATATGTGATAAAATAAGGAAGGAATGAATCACTAACCTGTCAAATAAGGACAAGAGAAATCATAGTTATTCACACCCTGTGTCTATTCAGAGAAAGATAATAAATCTGAGAAGGCTTAGTATTATTATGTGTTCTCTAAGTAATCTAAACCTGATAGTGAAAAGATTCATATACTAGGTTCATGATTCTAAATTTTATTTATAAAATTGGTTGACTGCTTTAACTGACTGAAACTTCTTGTTTCTATTTGTAATTATAAGCTATGACTATTAAATAGATACCATCTAAATATATTGTACCAATAACAGGTTTAACTTGCATTTTCAGAAGTCCACCTATAATTATTGTTCAAACCTCGCCTCCTCCTTCTCTTCCTTATCCTTCTTCTACTTCCCCAGCCTGCAAGAAACTTGGTTAAAAATGTTAAGGGCATAGAACGTACAGAGTGTAGGCTAGCTTCAGGCCTTCTGAATTATCTATTTCCTATGGGCCTTTAGGTCATATACTTTGCCATTGATCTTAGGTCTGATCCATTTAGTTTTCTTTTAGTTTGCTTGTACATAAGGGGTGGGGCAGCATCTATGATCTTGGGAATTGAAGTTAGATAGAGAAAAGCATATATACTTCTTAAGACTCCTGAAATTTCTGGGCTCTTACTGATACTTAGTCTTATGATATATATATATATATATATATATATATATATATATATATATATACTTTTCTCTATCCAACTTCAACAAGATCACCTAAATTGCTGGTATGCACATTTAAATTAAGTCAGTAAACTAGTCCAACTCTAATAAAATTGTAGCTATTTGAGGAATCCCAATTTTATTATTGGGAGCAATTTTGGGGGATTGCAGTATTTCTGTCAGAATATATATAAAGTCCATTAACAGTCCCATAGAACCAGCCTATGATTATTTTGCTATTTATTTGCTCTCCTATCGATAAGCAAAGTAGCAGTTCCATAAGAACTCCCACCAAACAAGTGTCCCTCTTTCTGTCACCTGTTCAAATAGAACCTTGCCTACATGCATCAATGTTATGGCTTTGTGTGTCATCAGAGTACCAGAGAAACAAGGTGAAACCTTCTTTTGTAATTTTCCCCATTACAGGGATCCATCAGGCCCAAAATTGTAAAGACCAGAGAAACAGTTGCATGTTTTGTGTCCCCTGACTTCCCCTACTGTGGCTATTCACTTGTTTTGCACTTGGTTTTGCTCTATATGGAAGGATAAATACAGTTATGTGCTACAGCATGAATCGAACGCTAGAACATACATTACTGAGACTCATGCTGAGCATTAGTCCAAAAATAGTTAGTTGTGCTAATGAGTGGCTTTCCAAATGTGTAAAACCAGCAAATGTGTAAAACTAGCCTGCAAGTCTGCAAAGTTTTTCCTTTACTTTCATTAATTCAAGTTAGGTAGTATCATAATTGCATTGTTAATGGCCTTCCCTAGAAAGAGTACTGCTATCTTAGGTTGTCAATGATTCTTTTTCCTTCTCTTACAAATTTGCCTAGCCTATTGAATGTTGCTGGCTTTTAAATATAGGTTTCAATGCCTAGGTAGTTTGTTTTCTCTTCAGAATTATTTTAAATTATATCATGATGTTGACATTACCCTAATTATTTATTTAGTTGCAGAAGAACATTCTGTGGTGGCTGTGTTGACAAACCTAGAACCTCCAGAGAAAAGCGCCTCCTCGTTACAAATGTTTGCTGCTTTCCCACCCTGACTCAGAAAGAGCATTCAAGAGGGAAGCTGGAGGATGCTGTCAATCAAGATGTGGCAAAAATCTTCCCAAAGCAGGGCCTTCCCTCCTCCGCCTTTGCCAACTCCTCAGAGCCTTCCCCTCAACCTGCTCAGGGCCTTGAAAGTTTAGAGTGTATTTCAACCCCATTTTCTCTCCTAAAAAGTGCAAAGAAAAATGCATAATATATGGTAATGGTCAAACTAGTAAGAATTAAAGTAAATGGGGTGATATAAAAGGTTTCATACAGGATTAATAATTTTGCAATTTGTTATACAAAGTCAATTTTTTTCCACTTGCAGAGCGAAGTTGCCCGGTGGGTTTATTGGTTCACTCATTATTAGATATATATCACTTTTATTGTTTCACATTTTTATAGTTTATTAAAAAAAGACATCACTCATGAATAAAACATTTTGGCCCCAGGCTGTTACACACTGAGGTTGGTCAGAGAGATTATACCATTCCTGATTTAAAATAATAACCAAACATACAAAGCAGAAATAGTGAGCTATTAGATAATGTAAAACACATAGGAGGAGTCTCAAAGTCACAAAGAGAAGTTGGTATCACAATTTCTTAGTGTCAAATCAAAACCAGTTGTTTTCTTCATCTCCTCTCTGGACAGGATGTGTCTCCAATCCCTGTCTTTATTATTTTGGTTCTCCAGTGACCATACACAATTGTCCACATCAGATTACTGTGGCTTTTCTTCTTCTAACCCTGCATCACACAATCTGAAAGCAGGAAGGTGTATATTCTAAGTGCATTCATCCTGTTCCAGTGAGCTCTGGTGACATCAACAGGAGAATCTTAGACCAGGGTCCAATAGTATAATACATCATGGAAAGAGACCAGTGTGTAAGTTCACTTTACCCAAAACTGCTACTTCTTTGTAGGTAATACTAATCTGCTTCTTGATAGGAGATGTTTGTTATTACCTTTGTAAAAGCATGAAACAGTCATGGTCAAAAGAGATATTAGAGGAAAGCAGATGAAAAATGTTAAGAATGGATATATTTCTTCCTAACTTTGCTTTTAGACTTTAAATTTTTATTTTCTGATCAGAGTCAATCTCTATAATTACTTTAAAAATAAAGTAAAATCAATTCTAGAAGGAAAACAATATGAGAGCAAAACCTGATGCCTTTATCTCTTTTTACTTCTTTTCAAGTCATTATGTGATGCATTGCTGTTACATGATAGAACCAATTACAGAGCTGGCAAAGGAATTTGAGCACCTGAAGTTATATCTTTTAAAGTTAGTTAATTTTATTAAATACACAATTTGCCTATGTATTGCTAATTCTAATTTTTTGGAGGAGTTGATTCTCCAAGCAGAGCTCAGAGTACCTGTGAACCATGTCTAGTCATACTCACTCAACCTGACCAGGCAGTTCAATACCAAGGGCTGTTGGTGCAGAGCTACTGGCCTGGGGATGGGGACCAAATGATGTCACATCTGAGGTGCCCAGAGATCTTTAGATCTACACTCCCCAGTAGTGTGAGTCTGGCTGGTGTCTGAACTCTATTTTGCTATGCAGCATATTTCTCCCCACCTTCAATCTCATCACTATGCCTTTGGCCATTAAATTTATCTTAACATTTCAACAGTGTTGGCATAGTTTTATAACTATCCTCCTGTACTTCAAGTTACCTGACTTTTTAGCATTGTTATTTATAATTGTTTTGGAAACTTAGTATTTTTTTGAAATTTTTCTCAATCAATTAGAAAGCTAAATGAATTAGTTCATTCAAATTAAAAAAAAACATTAAATTAGCGCTTTCAGTAGAGAAAAAACTAGTTATTTCATCTAATGATGTATTTTAAGATGTTAGGTTAAAGATATGTGTATCAATATTGTGTAAACTACATGTGGAATAGGTTTCTGTTCCTTTTTGTTGACTAAGTTCATATATGGAAAATTAGTAAACATAAACTTTATTATGGTGGCCCATGAGTTATTACTTGGGTTATGATGCTTAGCTTACATCTAGCTTACCTCAGATAAACATCCAGCACTGCATATTATTCTATGAGCAAACCAGGAGTCAGTCCTTAGCACTGATCTAGGAGTAAGCCCTGCACACAGCTGGGTGTGGTCCACATCTTTGTCACTTGTCAATTGTGTTCTTCTGGTTCATCGATTTGCTCCAGTGGGTGCCAGTAACGTCTCCATTCATTGGGAATGAGGTCCATTACTGTTACTGTTTTTGTCATATCAAGTACACAATGGGAAGCTTGCCAGGCTCTGCTGTGGCTCTGGGTTCATCCCAGGGGGCCCAGTATTTTTCTATGTCAGACCATCCACCATCTAGGGCCCACGGGGCAGAGCCCTGGGTGTGTAGACAAGCCTGTCTCCTGTCTGCCACCTGTCATTATCTCCCAAAAACAGTTTGTCCTGGAATATGGGATATATTATTAGTAAAAGGTCAAGATTTTACAATTAGACAGCTATGCTTAAACTACTAATATTGTTTCATTACTCTATAGAGCACAGGTTCACAGATTTTGTATTACAATTTAATATGCCAGAAGTAATGGAATTTGCTTCTAATTGGATTCATTTCAATTTTAAAAAAGGGATGAAGTTAATCAGTCAAGCAGTAATCAGTTCAATCAATCATTTTGACCAAAATGACTCATTGGATTGATACTATATATAATAAATTATGATGAAAACACCCACTTATTTATTTCTGTATTTAGGAAAATTGAATAACTAAAATCATATTAGTCTATTTTAATCTCTTAAACAAATAGTCAAAGCAGTCAAAAAGAACTACTCGAAATCTTTGAATTAGATACCCTGGTTGACTAGGTTTTGCTTTAGTTATGGGAACTAAAGATATTTTTCCATAATTTTAGAAAATGCCCAGGCTAATTGGAGAGCCAGCATATGTAGTCGAGCCACTCTGGAGAAAAAACCTTTGAAATACTCATAGAAAGGAGAAACTTAAACATAAAATAACTAAAGGGAGCCCCAAACTTATTCCTGTGATGCCTGAAGCTTGCCTTGAAGAAGAGGCAAATGGACATCATATACGGCAGCGACTGCTAACATCAGCAATGTGTTATAAATGCAATCTGTCAAAACCTTCCCTGAAGAAGCAAAACTTAAAGACCTAACAGATTCTCAAATGTCTAGAAAGATGATTTTTTGTTTCAATTTTAAAAGAATCCCTTCACTTCTCAGAGACTGTATATGGATTCTCCTTGAAAGTCTATTTCTCCAGAGTGGCACTACATTTATATATATATGTATATATATGTATATATATATGTATATATATATATATATACATATATATAACTAAATATATATGTGTGTGTATGTATATATGTATATGCTAGTTACGGTTTATCTTCTTTTCTTTAGTTCTTCATTTACCACATGGTTGTGTTGATTACTGTATAATTAGGCTAATGATATATTTATAAAAATTATCAATATAATTTTTGCTCATGAAATATTATGAAGTCATTAGACTGATATATAATCTCATATGCCACACAATCAAGCTTTTGGAAATAAACTCTTGTGAGTCATTGTGCAATAAATACTTAATATACAATATTGTGTGCATCTTTTTGTTATATTCATAAAAGTAAATTAAGGATGTATATTTATATGTCTATCAAGAAATCAAAAATGTTTGATTTCTCATTTAACACATGTAAACATTTATTAGTATGTCTTTTCTTTTTAAGATTATTAATAAGAAATAAACTAATTATTATTGAAGTTTTCATACATGTAAATCAAATAAAGCTGCATAGAAAACTAAAATAGTATTAAATGTCGACTTAGTAAAGAAGAATTTCCATTTCTATTGGCAATAAGATATAGACATTTATAAAGAAGAAAATATTAAGAATGTAATGCTTATAGTTTACCAATTATTCCTACTATGGAGAATTGCTATCCTAGTGATTGAATGTAGGTGAGGTAGTCTTGGGTAAATTAAATTGCATCAAACAATTACCAAGAAAGCATAAAACTATATGTGATTTCCTGTTTTATCAGCATTGTTCACTAATTGTAAGTCACCCCCAAACAAATAAATTCACAAACATAAGATTTGAGATAAGTCATTCCCCATGGAAAAAATGTTAAACTTACTATATGATTATATATGAGTTTACTTTTGCACTTTAATATCCGGTCCTAAGAATACACTTGGACCTAATGTTTCACAAATAAATGTTTTTACAAAGATTTATTGAAAATAATTCTGTCATTACTTATAATAAGGTCATAATAATCTAAATAACTCTAAATAATAGAGTTGTAATCCATTATAGAGGAGAACATATTTAATCACAATTCATATTTTCATATTATAAAGAATACAAATTAGAAGTCACTCCTAAAGCTATAGTATTCCATACAGAAAGTAAAGATGAAACCTGTACATAGAATACTACAATTCTTATAAAAGCATATACAATGTATTTTAATGTTATAAAACTGCATATATTTTACTGATACATTTATTTATTCTGTAAATAAATATTAGCCTAAATATTATAGAATGTTACATTATTATAAATAAGTATAAAATCACTGATAAGACCAATTTATCATATTGGTGATCTCATAATATTATTAGTATTTTTTCTTTCTGGTTATCTAAATTTCTACACCTTCAAAAAATCCTTTGCAAGGCAACAATTTGTATTTATGTTATATACATTAATAAAGTTTTATTAATGACTGTGTTAAAAATACACATATGGCCATAACATGGTACAGTAACTAGAGCACTTTGGATTACATATGGTCAACCTGGGTTCAATTCCTGGCTCCCATATGTTCCCCTAAGCCGACCAGAGTGATGCCTGAGTGCAGAATCAATAGTAAACCTGAACACCGCTGATTTTCCCCAAACTAACAAAACATTCACGTAAAATATAAACAAAAATAAAATAAGAAAGTGTTTGTGATATGTACAAACATTGCATAAGCCGATCCACATCCACACTTACAGAAAAGAGTCAGAACTTCGTATTTTGTTTCTATTTGTGTAGTGACTTTATTTTTTTTAATTTGGTAAGTGTCACATCAATTTTATCTATTATATCTGTTAGACTTTTGATGTAAACATTTCAAATTTCTGATTGCTCAAAATAATGTTTAGATGCAATTCTTGAAGATGAGAGTTCAGTTGTAATGAGAAAAAGTCTGACGTTTTATGGACTATATTCTAATAAGTAGTTTGAGTAGAAGTGAAAAATAAAATACATGTGTATGTATACTTATAATCCAATATACATAATCATATGACATATGTAATTATGTAACACATGATTAACTAATTAGGTATCCACCTATCATTTTACTTGCTTAATGCTATTAAAACCAGTACTTAAGAATAACAAGAGGCAGAGGAGTTGGTTACATAGACTAAAGACTTATCTTACATGTAACCATCTTTGATTCAATAGCCAATGCCCTATATGGTCCTCTTGCATTACCAGATCCTCTAACTTTGCCAGGAATGTGTCCTTAATATAGAGCCAGCGCATGTCTGTAGAATAGCTTTGAATATATCTGTATAACTGCCCAACTTCCCTGACTAAAGAGAGCAAAGAAATGTTCTGTTGCAGAATGAGTACAAAGTCAATTAATTTTAAAAATAATAAAATAACAGTGAGTTAGCATTTTAATGAAATAATTAATTAACTACTTTATTTATTTATTGTTTTGGGGTCACACTCGGCAATGCTCAATAGTTAATCCTGGATCTGCACTCAGGGGGACCATATGGGATGCCAGGGATTGAACCCGGGTCAACTTTGTGCAAGGCAAATGCCCTACCTTCTGTGCTATCACTCTGGCCCCAACATTTTAAATAAAACACAATGAATATGAAGCAAAGATTTAAAGAAAAAAAAGTTAGCAAATCGACGTCTCAAGCATCAGGAGTTGAAATCAATAACTCTAAGGTATAAAACAGCATACAACAAAAGAAAATCCTAACTAGGAAAGTGTTATGATTTTCAGAATTCATAAGTGAAAAATGAGGGCATGGCATAAGAAACATAGATTAAGGTAATAATTTAGCCAAGTTGAAGTTATAAGATTTTTTTGCCCCCTCCCCACTCCCAAAGTTATAAGATTTTTAATTATGGAAACCAAATGTAGGTCTTCAATAGGTGAAGTTGTTACATACTTTATATATTACAGATCTCATCTGTTTTGCAGGAAACTATATTCAGGAAACTACTGAAGATGAGAATTTAAACAACCTTGCAGTAAACAAGACTGGAGAGATAGTGGCTTGAGAGTAGGAAGAAAAATTGAAGTCCTTGGTATTCTCTGATATTTTTAGTTTAGACAGATTTTATTTTATTTTTACCATATTGTTGTTTGTTATAGAGCCAGACACAAGGACGCTAAGGGATTATTCCTTGCTCTGTGTTCACGGATCACTCCTGGTGGGCTTGAGGATTCTATTAGTATTAGGATCAAACTGAAGTAAGTAGCATGCAAGGAAAGCTGTACTATTCTTCTAATCTATGGAACACAATCTATAATTTAAATTGATAAATGCATATTATTATATGCATACTATTAATACATTTAATTTGGAATAATATAGAATTACCAAAACCTAGTAATCAATAAAGACAGTTTTTGCCTTAGAATCTTGGTCAATAACATACATACAGTTATGGAGAATATGCTGGTTTTCAGGTTCAGAAATGTTGCAAGGGATCCAGAGAGATAGTTCAACAGGTAGTGCACGTGTCTTAACATAGCCCACCTGAGTTCAATACATGGTACTTCCTATCATCCACCAAACCCAGACAGCATTGATTCCTGAGTGCATAACTAGTACTTAGTCCTGGCCACTACTGAGGGAGTATCAAAATCAAAAAACAAGACAAAACTAAAGAAAATGGAAACCAGAAACGTTGTGTGAAATCTACACTATTGAATATATTAATATGGCACGCTTAATGGATATTTATATGGAAGATTCTGGAAAGAACAAAAATAGTTTCCAGAAGATTATATTTTAGGAAAGAGATTGAAGTACTGATAAATTAGGGAGTAGGAACAAATTATTTTAGAAGAAACTAAAATACATAGGAAGATTCGTAATATATTGCAATATAACTTTAGAACATTCTGCTAAAGAGACGGGAGGGAGACTCTGGATGTAGGTAGGTCAAAATTTTTTTCAAAACAATGTCTGTTAGCACTAAAATAGATGTATATTTCTACATATAAATAAAATTAAATTTGTACCCAATCTTAAATTTTCAACATTTGAAAACCGAATTGCAGAGGCTGACTATTGAGTGAAATCACAACCAGCATAAGTACATATCCTGCCCCACAAGTGCAATTATTCTAATTACATGGAAATTACAGTATATGCAGATTAAAGTACTTAGTTATCGGCATCCTGTGGAATAAATTAATCTGCAATTTACTCTCAATGATGGTACTATATTGCAGGATTTCAATACAAGTAAAAAGATTTATCAGGCGATATCCTCTGGCCCTTAAATTCCTTACTGATATTTCTTTTTAACGCTCTCGTTTGCTTTCAAACTAAGATACACAATTTATAAAATAGTGCACATTATTTTTATTTTGTGATGTGTGAAAAGATAATTTTATAATGAGCTACTGCACATAATAAAGTTAAATCAGGGGCAGGAGCGATAGCACAGCAGGTAGGGAATTTGCCATGCACACGACTGACCGGGTTCGATCCCCAGCATCCCATATGGTTTCCAAGAGCACTGCCAGGAGTAATTCCTGAGCAAAGATCCAGGAGTAACCCCAGAGCATTGCCAGGTGGACCTAAAAAAGAAAAATAAATAAACAAATAAATAAAAAATAAGTAAAGTTAAATAAGAAGAACAAGACACTTCTGAGATGCTTAAACCTGCTATAATGGTCATATTGAAATTAAAAATATCAGAAACATGTTCTTATCTAATTTACCCTCTATATTTAATCTATTAGGTTTATGCCAGTCTCTTGTTCTTACTGGAATGAGTTATAGAAGACAAAATTCTACATGCTGGAGTGTCTAAAAATTAATGAGGAAATCCCAGAATGGAGTTTGTTTGCAGAGAGATATATCCAAATATATTTATAAGATGTTAATTTCTTGCTTTCAATTTCTACTAATAATCCAAAGATAATCAAGGATTGAGTAGAAAATAACAGCTAAATTAAATGAGAAGTGTTTTCTTTAACTGCTCACCAGGATTACAAAGTTTGAGTTTAAGGACAGTCAAGTTACTATCTGATAGAATAAGAATTAACGTTATTAAAGTATGTCAACAAATTTTAAGATCTAAATATAAGTTTTATTATTTGATAAAATACTGAACAAAGAAATAGGGAAAGGTTGACAATGTTTAAGAGAAAAGGGATTATTGAAATATGATAGTGATTGTAATTTGTGGATCAGAAATTTATAACTACTATTATAAGCATTTTAATAACAAATAAAAATAGCAGTAATGAGCAATCTGCTGTGGTACTTAGAAGACAAATAAATTTTAAAGTGTAAATTACTTAAAGTAATAATAGTGATCTTTGCCTGAAAATATTGTCTGGAGTAGCATTTTCTGATATACAGTATATTTATTAAAGTCGAAAATACCAAACACATGTGAAACAATAACAACAGCAACAGCAACCGAAAAACAAGAAAAATAGCTAAAAATTGAACAAGAAATTAAAAAAATGAACAAACATATTGTACTTTTCATATTAATGTACATAACTTTGTACATTTTTTATTCTTTCCTCTAAATTCAGATGTTCATCAGACATTCTATTAAGCATGAAGAACTCTTTGAAAAACAGATAATATTTTTGTCTGATTTTCAAAAAAAAGAATAATCGCCCACTGTGAGATATACAATTACAAAGATGATCATGATTGTGTTTCAGTCATACAGTGTTCCAGCATCCATCCCTACACTAGTGCCCATTTCCCACTACCATTGTACCCTTATTCCCTCTTCCCTGGCCTAGCCTGCCTCCATAGCAGGCACTTTTCCTTTTAATTATCTCTCTCTCTCTCTCTCTCTCTCTCTCTCTCTCTCTCTCTCTCATCACTTTTTGGCTAGGGAAAAGTTTGGATTGTGGAGCATAAGCTGTGCTTAACATCATCAGTACGGTAAAACTAACCTGTCTCATGACGGTCTAAGCCCAGCTCACGTTCCCTATAGTGGGTGAACAATCTGTTTCTTTGAGACACAAATACACCCAGCAGAGCAGATACCAGCTTTCCCCGTTGACCCCCCCTGCATTCCACGGACCATGAGAGTGACTTATGACCAGAGTCCACCATTCCAATAGAGCCTCAGAAGAACCCATAGAAACCCCCACACGTTGCTGAGAGCTATCTTCACCATCTACACTCCGCAGCTTGTAAGATCTCCACCCAAGAGATTAAGCCAGTCTCCAGCCTGGCTTGTCAGAATCCCAGCCTACAAGGACCCACCATTCAGAGACCCACCCTTCAGAGGAGAGTATTTCAAGCCCAGGAATTCTTGAGCCACAGACACAGATACACCCGGCAGAGCAGAACCATCTTTCCCGGTGCACGCAGCTGCTATGCGGCCACACAATTTACCTCCAAATTACCATGAATATTCCACTCATCCCTCTGAGAGAGCCCCACAAGGTAATGAGGGTATAGTGCCCGCATGGCAGAGCCTGGCAAGCTGTCCCATGCGTGTTCGATATTCCAAAACCAGTAACAAAAATGTTTATTTTCCTGACCCGAAAGAGCCCTTAGCACGGCACCAGTAAGAAAGGCGAACAAGCAGTGCCTGATAAAATTTCACAGCCAACCTAGGCTGCCAAAACAAAGGACTAAAATGACTGTCTGTACTTTCAATGCAAGTACGCTGGCATCTGAAGCATATATCGAGGATCTGATGGTGCAAGCGCAAAAAGATCAAGTGCGGCATCATTGGTCTGACTGAGATGAGGAGGCGTCAGTTGCATCATGCTGCATTTGACACTGGAGAAGAACTGTTCCTTGGAACAAGCCACAAAAGAGGCGTCGGTAGCGTTGGTGTCATTCTCAACATGAACATGGCCAACATTGATTCATTTGAATCATTAACAAACCAGATAGGATGATTACACTTGGAGAGATGTGGCCCACTGCCAGCAATTTCTATCTTCATTGTCTACAGACCAACATCCATATACAAGGAAGATGAAATTGAGAAATTCTACATGAAAGTGGAGGAGTTCTATAAAAAAGATCACACGTTCTACAAGATCATAGTTGGTGATTTTAATGCCAAGATAGGACCGAGAAGATCAGCGGAAGAACTGCACATCTGGACCCATGGTCTAGAATGGAACGAACAGGGTGAGAGACTGAGTTCATCATGTCCACCAAGATCATTCACGGGAACTCACAGTTCCAGAAGCCTGAAGTGAAACATTGGACATGGGAATCTCCTGGTGGACAGTTCCACAATGAAATTGACCATATCATCTTCAATCGATGGTTTTGCCTGATCGATGTTGCTGTCATCCCCAAATTCCAACAGGATCAGACCACCGTCTCCTTCGTGCAAAATTCTACTTCATGCAATGGGGAGAAAAGGCTGCAAAGTTTAGAAGAGAACTCCCAGAAAGACCACCAACAGGGAACTCTTTGGCACCATTGCAGCAACATGGGAAGATACCATCATTGACGACATCGATGAAGAATACAACCGACTGGTTCAGTATGTCCATGATTGTGCGAATAATGTTGAGAGAGAGTAAGACACAAAAGGATGCTTGTCTTCAGAAACTCTCGAGCTCATTTGCCAAAGTGGCAAGGCACAAACCTCAGGTGACCAACTGCTAACGTCCAAGCTTGCAAAGCAGTGCAGAGAAGCGATAAAACTAGACCTCAAAACAGAAGAGCAGAAATACTGGAAGATGCAGCAGAAGCTGGGAAAAGCATTCACACTGCCCTCCTGTCCTTTGCCAACTATAAGACCAAGATGACTGCCCTCCGATGCCCTGATAGATCTATCACATCTTCCAGAAAGGCAATGGAAAAGATTATCCATGACTTCTACTCATATCTCTTTGATAGCCACATCCACCTGCCCCACATACCAAATTCCACAGGATGGATATGTCATTCCCAACATTCTCCCTTCTGAAATCCAACATGCCATTTCGTCCATAAAGAAGGGAACAGCACCAGGCCCAGACAAAATCAGACCTGAACACCTGAAGAATCTGCCATTGGTACTCATCAATACACTAGCTCGGCTCTTAACAAGCTACCTGTCGAATGCAAGGTGCCCTCCACCTCCCAATGGAAAACCAGATGGAAAGTTCAACTGTTCAAGAAGGGAGACATTCACGACATCGGCAACTATCGCCCCATCTGCTGTTGTCCATCATCTACAAGCTGTTTACACAAGTCATCCTGAACAGGATTGGCAGAACACTAAATGAAGGACAACCATGCGAGCAAGCTGTCTTTCTGAAAGGATTCAGCTCAATTGACCATATCCACACGGTAACCAAGCTCATTGCGGTTTGTAGGGGAGTACAAGATGCCGCTCTGTCTCATGTTCATTGATTTAAAAAAAGCCTTTGATTCTGTGGAGACTGAAGCGGTCTTTGAAGCCCTAGCCAAACAGGGTGTTCAAACCCAATATATCAAGATCCTTCATGAGCTGTATTACAGATTCACCACCAGGATCTAACTATTATACAAGGAAGTGATCATTGATGTCAAAAGAGTGGTTCGACAGGGTGATACCGGTTCACCCAAACTCTTCAGCGCCACCTTCGAGAACATCATGTGACAATTAGAATGGAATATGAGTGAAGATAGATGGTTGGCAACTACACCACCTCTGCTTCGCTGATGGCATTGTTCTAATAATACCAAATATTAGCCATCGGCACAAATGCTGGCTGACTTCAACCGAGAATGTGGAAAGAGGTCTACAGCTGAATCTAAAGAAAACTATGTTTATGAAAAATGAACTAGTTCCTGAGGCCCCATTCACTCTCAATGGAACAGACATCTCTGAATGCAGCAGTTATGTGTACCTAGGTCAAGAAGTCAACATGATGAAAGACCTAAAACCTGAGCTGCACAGGAGGAAGAGAGCGGCATGGAATGCCTTCAAAGGCATCGAAGAAATAGATAAAAAGACAAAGAATCTCTGGCTCTGGGCACATCTCTTTGATTCCACCGTTCTCCCTGAATTAACATACGCCTCAGAGACCTGGGCCCTACGAAAGCAGGATGAGAATGCTATTCGGGTCTCCCAGAGAGGCGTCGAAAGAGCTATGCTTGGAATATCACGCCTCACTCAAGTGAGAGAAGGAATCCGGAGTTCTGACCTCTGTCACTCTTCCAGAATCAGGGATGCTGTCTCGTTTGCCAAGGCATCGAAAATCAGATGGGCTGGAGATGTAATGCGATTTGGAGACGACCACTGGTCTAGAGCTGTTACTGACTGGATCCCACGGGATATCAAAAGATCATGTGGCTGCCCACCTACAAGATGGTCAGACTTCCTTGTCAAGACCCTGAAGGAATGGTTTAAGGCTCTTCATATTCCTGAAGCAACTAAATGCCATTGGGCTACATTAGCATGTAATAGGGTACAATGGAAATGTTACTGGTGCACGCTCCAGCAAATCGATGAATAATGGGATTCAAGTGATCAAGTGATCAAGCTGTGCCTCCTTCTCACCCCCATCAAGGCTGGGCCAAGTTGGATCCTGTCTTACCACTGCTTGGGAATATTATCAATTTTTATAGTAAAAAGTTACATCGTTTTTTTATGAGTGTTGCATTTTCTACCATATGTAGATGCTGTATGCAGAACAGTACTTAATGCAACAAACGCTTGGCAATCCTATATATAAATAGCAATGCAAACTGCAATAATAGTTCAGAAATATCTATGAGCTATAATGTGTAATGTAACAAGTCACACTAGATTATTATTTGTTTTTAAATAATTTTAGTATCTGTTTTCTTTTGGTTTTTGGGCCATTCCTGATTGTACTCAGTGCTTACTCCTAGCCCTGTAATCAGGGATAATTCTTGGTAGACTCAGCGGATCTTACCTTTGAAATTACTTCTGAATTTTTATAGCAACAGCTCACATATGTGGTGGGTTATTATTCTATCTATGGAGAAATAACACAGAATATCTCAACAATAGTTGGTAAACTTTAAAAGAAAGCACTATATATAAGTAAAAGAAAATAATTAGAAAGTAGAAAATAAACTATATCTACATATCTAATATGTGAATATTATGTGTTATGGCAATTGATCATCAAACTCTATTTATAAATTTTACATTCTGAAACTAGATATAACTTAAGATGGAACTATGTACATTTTGAATATGGCATAGATCAGATCCATTATAAACAGATTAAGAATGCACTACAAAAAAGAAATCATATGAAAATTAGTTTACTAGCTTTGTACCAGTAATGAAACAAATTCAAGGCTTAAAGTAAAACATACATTTTTTTCTTACGGTTTGGTTTGTCATTTGGAAAATGGTTCTCACAAAGCTAAATTCAAGGTCTGGACTGAGATGAAGGGCTAGATGTTCCTTATGGTTCTAAAGACAATTTATTTCCTGGCCTTTGAGTTTCTAGAAGATTTCCTCATTCCTCCTTGTTGCATTGGTCCCTTACACTTTTTTAATTTTTTATTTTTACAATTACAAAGATATATAATTAAAAAGTTAATATTTGGGTTTTGGTCATACAGTGGTCCAGCACCCATCCCTCCACCAGTGCCCATCTCCCACCACCAAAGTCCCCGGTTCCCTCCGCCTCCCCCAACCCCTCCTCCGTGGCAGGTTCTTTATTTCTTTCCCTTTCTCTCTCTTTCTCTTTTCCTTCCCTTCCAGACTATGGATTACAGAACATACATTAAAGGGTTGTCATGTGTATCTTTTTGCCTCTATTTAATGCTCAGTTCTAGGTTGGCATTAGTACCCTCGACAATTGTTAGCACACTGTTCCATTTTCTGTCTTACCTAGCCTCTGACTCCCAAAGTTTGTGATAATTTCCACCTTTGACAAGACCTCCTGATATATGTTTCACTTGACCTTGGATATTGGTATCGTAATATGTACATATATATTTATGTTATGCAAATAAATGCAGTCATTCTGTATCTGTCTCTCTCCTTCTGGCTAATTTCGCTCAACATAATCTTCTCCATGTCTATCCATTTATAGGCCAATTTTATAATTTCGTTTTTCCTAACAGCTGCATATTATTCCATTGTGTAGATGTACCAAGCTTCTTTATCCAGTCATCGATTTTCGGGCACTCTGGTTGCTTCCAGATTCTGGCTATTGTGAATAATGCTGCTATGAACATAAAAGTAGGGATGGTGTTTCCGCTGCGTATTTTTGGTTTCCCAGAGTAGATTCCCAGGAGTGGTATGGCTGGGTCAATTGGGAGTTCAATTTCTTGTCTTTGGAGGAATGTCCATATTGTTTTCCAGAAAGGCTGTACCAGCCGGCATTCCCACCAAAAATAGATGAGTGTCCCCTTTTCCCCACATCCAAGCCAGCACTTGTTGTTCTTGCACTTTTGAATATGTGCCAGTCTCTGTGGTGTAAAGTCATATCTCATTGTTGTTTAGATTTGCATCTCTCTGATGATAGTGATGATGAGCATTTTTTCATATGTTTTTTGGCCATTCAAATTTCTTCCTTGCTGAATTTTTTGTTTATTTCTTCTCCCCATTTTTTGATGGGGTTGTTTGTTTTCTTCTTGTAAAGTTCTACCAGTGCCTGATATATCCTGGATATTAACCCCTTATCAGATGGGTATTGGGTGAATATTCTTTCCCATTTGATGGGCTTCTTTTGTATCTTAGTCACTGTTTCTTTTGAGGTGCAGAAGCTTTTTTAGTCTCATGTAGTCCCATATGTTTATCTTTTCTTCTAGTTGCTGTGTTAGTGATCCCTTACACTTTTAATGCAAACAATTAAGTCACCCTTAGCTTTCCTTTTGTTTATTACTTTCCTTCTATAAATGTAGTCTTCTCTCCTAGTTTTGTCTTAATATAATCCTCATGATTATGTGGTTTCATTGAAATATTGCAGTGCAATATTCCAGACAGGATCAGCTGATTAGCAACCATAATAAGAACTACAAATTTATCTCTCACTCGCTATCAGAATCTTCTTTATTTTGCTTATTTGGGTCACTCTCAGCAATGCTCAGGGGTTTCTCCTGGCTCTGCACTCAGGACTTACTCCTGGAGGTGCTCGGGGGACCATATAGGATGCCGGGATCGAACCCGGGCTGGCACCAGTCAGCTGCATGCAAAGCAAACGCCCTACCCGCTGGGCTATCTCTCCGGCCCCGAGAATCTTTGTAAGCTTTGAAAATCAGTTTGTGGACAATTTAGAATGCTATGGTATGCCATTCTTTATGCCTAATATAGTTGTTGAATATATCATTGTAAAATCAGATTAAATTAACTAAAAAAACTATCTTAAGAGATAAAAGAAACAGTGCCATGACATTTGCTCCATCAGTAAAATATAGCAATCATAAACATATCTAATTGTATTTTTAGGATAATGATGTAAAACCTGACTCAGCTGTAATGAAACATGAAATACATACAAAACTATAATCAAATTCTGTAAGTTTTGCTTTGCCTTCATGTCTGTTTTTGGGTCACAGCTGCTGTTGCTCAGGGCTAACCTCTGCCTCAGTGCTTAGGGATCAATATTGGTGGTGCTTAGGGACCATATGAGGAATCAAGGATTAAATCAGGATTGCCACTGGCAAAAGATTTATCTTTTGGCCTATCTTGCTGGACTTATAATTAAATATTTTAAGTCAATAATAGATATAGAACATTTTATCAGTAATATAGTGTTCAGTATTAGATATAGAACATTAAGACACATACATGAATTAGAACTGGTGAAATGAATAAAGCATTAACATTTATAATCTACTTGATATTTATAGACAGTATTTTAATATTTGATATTTAATGTTCAACATATTTTAAGATTAAAATACAGATTTTAATACATGACTATATTGAAATAAAATAATACTAATAACACACTGAACAGTTTGGAATATTATACCAAATGATATAATTCAAAATGATTGAGATACAGATAAGAAATCATAAAACTGGAAACTTTGGTGGAGTTTGTGTTGGTATGTTGTATTCATGAAAATCTGTCATCAGTGACAGTATTATATAGCATGTATGTGATTAAAACAAATAACTTTTGAAATCATAAAAATAAAATATTTTAAAGTACAGTGCATGAAGAATATGTTTAATATAACTAAATGATGCCTACAGAAATGCATATATCTAAATAATATAAATGTTTCAGGATTGAAATAACTGTTAAAATATTTTCTTATTGTTCACACCTTTAATTAGAGGGTAGTAATTAGAGATATATAATACATATAAGAGCAGAAAATATAATAATTTGAGGACTTAATCCAAAATATAACTTTTTGAAAATATTCATACCTAGAAAAATTATAGATAGGAATAACAAGGTTAAAATTACATGTGTCTAAAGATCTACAGACACTAAGAGCATAAAGTGCCCTTATTAATTATATTATGTAAATATATTCAAAAATACTTTATATGTATTATGCTGCTCAGGAGGGCCCCCCTCCAGGGCAACTGCAGGGGACAGCAGCCGGCTGGAGGACGTCCAAGGGACAGTTGCTACATAGTACCAAGATCACATCCTCTGTGCATGGGGGTGACAACAAGGGTGAGTACTACAGGGCGAAAGACCACACACCTCCAGAGCTCTTCAAAGAGAAGAACACTTATTCAGAAAGATACACAAGCCTTTAGAGGTATACAATCAGAAGGAAAGTAAGAGAGTTTCACTAGCTCCTCTTATTTGACTTTCCCAGTATTTCCAGGGTTATCACGTATCACTGTCTTCCCGTAGATCATCGATTAACTCGAGCGGGCACCAGTAACATCTCCATATGTCCTGTCTCATGCTAGTAGAGCCCAAAGGCATCTGCAGCTCCAGGAACATAAAGAGCCTCAAACCATTCCATCAGGTCATGGGAATGAGGTCTATACTTGTTACTGGTATTTGGCATATCAAATACGACATGGGTAGCTGCCAGGCTCTGCCATGGGGGTGGATTACTCTTGTAGGCACCTCAATATGTACTTATTTATTGATGAAATAAATAAGTAAATAACACCAGCCGGCTGCTGTCCCCTGCAGTTGCCCTGGAGGGGCCCTCCTGAGCAGCATAATACATATAAAGTATTTATTGATGAAAGAAAATGAATAGATAGATTAAACAAACAGAAACTTTTGGACCATAAGACCAACTTTTTGTGTCTTTCTCAAAAGTTGGCGCCCTTCGCAAAATTGATGAATAACGGGATTCAAGTGATCAAGTGATCAAGACCAACTAGTAGTTATGGAAGAACAGAGAGAAGTGAGCTGGAGAGGGATGGGATTCATAAACTGGGACAAAGGGGAAGTGCATGTTGATTCACAATGTTGCACACTTAAGACTTATGTAGTATTTGATACAAGGTTAACTCAATAAATAAATCATTTAAAAGTCCATCAGGTCCAAATTTGAAGACAGCATCCGTATTCCACCACCAATGCAGCCACTCATATTCTTTTCATTCAGAAGTTACAACTCCATCCTATGTGTTTGGCAGGCATGTCTCCAACTTCTATCATTAGCTTCAAAAGTATTCTGTGCACTCTGGAATACTGGATACAACGCACTGCAGGACCCTCTCTCCGGGGCACTCGGGCTCTCTCCGGCAGGTTCTGCGGGTTACTCTCCTTGGGGCATCTGTGCAGGCTCCTCTCTTCAGGGCCTCTCTCTTCGGGAGGTCTTTGTTCAGGGCAGCACCTTTCAGGTCCTCTCCCAGGATCTCTTTTCTCAGGACCTCTTTTCTTAGTTCCTTTCTGCTCAGGGCTTTTCTCTTCAGGGCCTCTTTTCTCCTCATTTCTCTATTTATCCAAGTCTTTAACTCTGTTTCCCTGTGTTACCATTTTGTCCTGTTGCCTCTGTTTCTCTGTTACTCTGTGTCCGTAATCTATTTCTTTGTCTCTCTGCTGTTTGTCCTGTTGCCCAGTGAGCTGGTACCAGGAGCTGCTTCTCCTTCCTGGACAGCTGCTGGCTATCTGGCCCCAGCACCAGGAGCCACTGCTCTCTCGATCCAGGGGGAGGGCACAAACATCAAAACAGGCTGATGTCGTGAATGCTTTGCATTTGGTCCTGGCCCAGTGATTTTCATTCTTTCTCCCCCTTATGTTTCCTCTGCCTGAGACTCGGGCTCAGTAGGTCTGGTGGGTGCCGTATGATGGGTATTGTGGCCAGCAAGCCTTAGAGTTCCGGGATGCACCTACTGCCCAGCCCCTGTTGGGGATGGAGGCTCTGTTCCTCTAGGCTGTCTGTTCTGTTGTCCACTTGAGCAGTCCCACACCTCCAATTATTTTGTTTAGCCTAAAATTTATCTTAAATGGAAGAAGAGAAGATGTGTTTCTATTACAAAAGATCCCCCAATATATACACACTATTGCAGATTTCCTCAATGTAACAGGCACTCTCGACTAGAGGAAGTCTAATAATAGGTAGACAGAAACCTGGACATTTTTCTTATATCTCAGAGAATGCTGTTTGACCAGTGTCATTTCATTATTTTAACTAGAGTTCCATTTATAGCCCTCACACTTTCCACAATCTGCAAGAAGTCTCCATGTAAGTATCTTGCTGCCATAGACTGGATTCTTAAATATTCAAACTATGTGCATATTCTCCAATATATTTCTCAAACAAATTCCAAAGACTTCAGATAGAAATTAAATGCTCTGTTAATAAAAGGCAGAGAGACTCACAGACATGGGGCAGAGATGCTCCTGGTTCTCCCTGTGCTCAGCCGCTCACGAGGCACCGGGAGGATGTCATGTTCTAGCCTTGGCCCGCCACCCCAGTAGAGCCTCACAAGAAGCCAGGCGACCTCTCTACTCCATGAGGGCAGTCATTTTCCACATCCAGACTTCCCTTTCATCAGAATTCCACCCAGCAGAAGAAATTATCACAGCCCAGTTTGAGAGGCCTCAAGCAGCCGTGCAGTTCATCAACGAATGCTGGAGATCAGAGGTGACTACGAGTATGCCACCCTCATGGCAGAGCCTGGCAAGCTACCCATGTAGTATTTGATATGCCAAACACCATTTGAGGTATTTGATATGCTAAATACCTCATTCCCATGACCTGATGGAAAGGTTTGAGGCTCTTTATGTTCCTGGAGCAAGCAGATGCCCGTGGGCTCTACTAGCATGAGTCAGGACATATGGAGATGTAACTGGTGTTCGCCCGAGCTAATTGATAATTGACTGGAAGACAGTGATACAGTGATACAGTGAATAGTTTACAGTCAAAGTAAAACCACTGGAGAGTTTTAGGCATGGGGTGGTGGTGATGAATAGGGGTTTGATTGACCGTCACCTATGGTGTAAGGATTATATTAAATGTGTAGATTTCTACAAAAGCACAACTTACAAAGTATGGCGAGATGCAATAAAAATCTGAGTAACTTGCTTCCATTAAAAGGTTAAATTCATTATTAAAACAGATTCTCAGAAAGATTTTCACATTAGAAGAAAATGATATATTTTACCAAAGTACTTAAAGAGACAATAGCAATTTGAAAACTGCTTGTAAGGAAATGAGACGATAGCAACATTTCCACTTAATGTTTTAAAAAAATTTTTATTATACCACCGTGAGACATACAATTACAAAGGTGTTCATAATTGGCTTTTGGTAGTACAGTATACCAGCACCCATCCCTCCACCAGCGCCCCATTTACACCACCAATGTACCCCACCCCTCCCGCCCCCCCCAGGCTGCCTCAATAGCAGGTACCCCAGTTTCCTCTCTTTTCTCTCTGTCTATCTTTCTCTGTCTCTGCATCTCTCTCCCTCTTATATTACACATTGTGGCTAGCCCTGCAGATATTTAGAGTTTATCACTTAAGTCTCTTTGTGTATATTCAATGGTGAGTTTTAATCTGCCATTACCATTTCCCACATTTAGTAAAACACTGGTATCTATTTATATCCTATTAATGAATGCAGTCATTCTATATCTGTCTTTTTCCTTCTGACTAATTTCACTCAGCATGATAGTCTCCGTATGTCCATCCATTTGCAGGTAAACTTCATAATTTCATCTTTTCTGACAGCCGCATAGTATTCCATAGTGTAGATGAACCACAGTTTCTTTAGCCAGTCCTCTGTTCTCGGGCATTTAGGTTGTTTCCAGATTCTAGCTATAGTGAACAGCGCAGAGATGAATAAAGAAGTACAGATAGTGTTTCTGCTATGTGTTTTTAAGTCTCTCGGGTATATTCCCAGGAGAGCTATTGCTGGATCAAATGGGAGCTCAATATCTAGTTTTCTGAGGAATGCCCATATTGTTTTCCAAAAAGGGCTGGATCAGCCGGCACTCCCAGCAACAGTGGATGAGAGTCCCTTTTTCCCCACATCCACGCCAGCACCGATTGTTCTTGCTGTTTTGGATGTGTGCCAGTCTCTGTGGTGTGAGATGGTATCTCATTGTTGTTTTGATTTGCATCTCCCTGATGATTAAAGATGAAGAGCACTTTATCATATACCTTTTGGCCATTCGAATTTCTTCTTTTTTAGGAAGCTTCTGTTCATTTCTTCTCCCCATTTTTGATGGGGTTGGCTGTTTTTTTCTTGTGAAGGGCTACGAGTGCCTGATATATCCTGGATATTAACCCCTTGTCAGATGGGTATTGGGTGAATATCCTTTCCCACTCGTGGATTATCTTTGTATCTTGGTCACCATTTCTTTTGAGGTGCAGAAGCTTTTCAATTTTATATAATCCCGTTTGTTTATCTTTGCTTCCATTTGCTTGGTCAGTGGTGTGTCGTCTTTAAAGATACTTTTCTTTTCGATATCGTAGAGCGTTTCTCCTATGTTTTCTTCGATGTACCTTATAGATTCATGTCTGATGTTGAGATCTATAATCCATTTTGATCTGACTTTTGTGCATGGCGTTAGAAGGAGGTCTAAGTTCATTTTCTTAACACGTAGCTGCAAAGTTTTCCCAGCACCATTTGTTGAAGAGGCTTTCTTTGCTCCACTTAATATTTTCTTGCTCCTTTATCGAAGATTAATTGGTTGTGTATTTGAGAGTGTGTTTCAGGATATTCAGTTCTATTCCATAGGTCTACGGGTCTATCTCTATACTAATACCACACTGTCTTAATTACAACTGCTCTGTAGTAGAGCTTGAAGTTGGGGAAAATGATACCTCTCTTCTTTTTCCCAAGGATTGCTTTAGCTATTCGTGGGGTTTTATTATTCCATACAAATATCAGGAGTGTTTGTTCAATTTCTTTGAAGAACATCATGGTATCTTTATAGGGACTGCATTGAATCTGTGTAAAGCTCTAGGGAGTATTACCATTTTGATAATGTTAATCCTTCCAATCCATGACCAGGGAATATGTCTCCATTTCCTCAGGTCTTCTTTTATTTCCTGAAATAACGTTTTGTAGTTTTCTTTGAGAGATCCTTTACATTCTTTGTCAAACTGATTCCTAGGTATTTGATTTTCTGCGGCCCAATTGTGAATGGGATAGTTTCTTTAATGTCCCTTTCTTCTGTTTCGCTGTTTACATATAGGAAGGCCATTGACTTTTGGGTATTTATTTTGTACCTTGACACTCTACTATAGGAATATATTATTTCTAGGAGCCTCTTGGTAGATAGTTTCGGGTTTTCCAGGTATAATATCATGTCATCTGCAAATAGTGATAACTTGGCTTCTTCCATTCCTATCTGGATGCCCTTAATGCCTTTTTCTTCCCTGATTGCTATGGCAAGTACTTCCAGTACTGTATTGAATAGAAGTGGTGAGAGTGGGCAGCCTTGTCTTGTCCCTGATCTTAAGGAGAAGGCTTTCAGTTTTTCCCTATGGAGAATGATGCTCGCTGTGGGCTTGTAGTAGATGGCCTGGATTATCTTGAGGAAGGTTCCTTCAATAGCCATTTTACAGAGAGCTTTTATCATGAACGGGTGTTGAATTATGTCAAATGCCTTCTCTGCATCTATTGATATGATCATATGTTTTTTTATATTTCTTTTTGTTGATATGATGTATTATATCATAGACTAGAGCTGTTACCGACTGGAACCCACGGGATGTCAAAAGATCACGTGGCCGCCCACCTAGAAGATGGTCAGACTTCCTTGTTAACACCCTGAAGGAAGCGGTTTGAGGCTCTTCATATTCCTGAATCAACCAGATGCCATTGGGCTACATTGGCACGTGATAGGGTCCAATGGAAATGTTACTGGCGCCCGCTCGAGCAAATCGATGAATAACGGGATTCAAGTGATCAAGTGATCAAGTGATATGATGTATTATGTTGATTGACTTGCAGGTGTTGAACCATCCTTGCATTCCCGGGATGAATCCCACTTGGTCATGGTATATAATCTTTTGATGATTCTTTGGATTCTATTTGCTCATATTGTGTTGAAGATCTTAGCATCATATTCATGCAGGAGATTGGTCTGTAGTTTTCCTTTTTTTTGTGACATCTCTGTCTGCTTTGGGTATCAGGGTGGTATGCGCCTCGTAAAAAGCTATTTGGGAGTGTTTCTGTTTCTTCAATTTGCCGGAAGAGCTTGAAAAGAATTGGGTCCTCTTTAAAGGTTTTGTAGAATTCACTGGTGAATCCATCTGGATCTGGGCTTTTGTGTTTGGGGAGACTTTTGATTACTGATTCTATTTCCTTGGTGGAGATAGGTTTGTTGAGGTATTCCAAATCTTCTTGTTGCAGACTTGGGAGGCTATAGGAATTCAGGAATTTGTCCATTTCTTCTAGGTTCTCTTGTTTTGTGGCATACAGGTTCTCATAGTAATCTCTGATGATCTTTTGAATTTCTGTGGTTTCTGTTGTGATGTCCCCATTTTCATTTCTGATTCTATTTATTTGGGTTCTCTCTTTTCCTTTTCTTATAAGTATTGCAAGTGGTTTGTCAATCTTGTTTATTTTTTCAGAGAACCAGCTTTTGGTTTCGTTGATCTTCTGGATTGTTTTTGATATTCCATCTCATTGATTTCTGCTCTAAGTTTTATTATTTCTTTCTGCTTGGGTTGGGCTCCTTTTGTTGATCACTCACTAAGATCTTAAGTTGTGAAGTCAGACTGTTTATGATGGCCTTTTCTTCTTTTCTGAAGAATGCTTTAAGAGCTATGAACTTGCCTCTTAACACTGTTTTTGCTGTATCCCACAAGTTCTGGTAATTCGTGTCTTCAGTCTCATTTGTTTTCAGGAATCTTTGGATTTCCGCTTTGATTTCTTTTATGACTTTCTGGTTGTTCAGCAGTGAGCTGTTTAGTTTCCAGGTACTTGGTATTGGTCCCCCGTTTTTGTGTACAAATAACTTCTATTTTCAGTGCATCATGGTATGAAAAAATAATTGGCATAATTTCTATCCTCTTGATTTTATGGAGGTTTGATTTATGGCTCAGCATGTGATCTATTTTGGAGTATGTTCCATGTGCACTGGAGAAGAAAGTGTATTCAGCTTTTTGGGGATGAAATGCCCTGCGTATGTCTACCAGCCCTCTTTCTTCCATCTCTTCTTTTAGGGCCAGTATTTCTTTGGTAAGTTTCAATCTTGTTGATCTATCCAGGGTTGATAAAGCAGTGTTGTAGTCTCCAACTACAATTGTGTTTCTGTAAATGTCTTCTTTTCAGTCTATTAGTAGTTGTTTTAGGTATTTTGCTGGCCCCTTGTTGGGTGCATATATATTTAATAGCGTGATTTCTTCCTGATATATGCATCCCCTGAATATTAAGAAGTGACCTTCACTGTCCCTTCTGACCTTCTTCAGCCTGAAGTCTATGTTGTCGGATACCAGTATGGCCACCCCAGCCTTTTTGGATGGGTTGTTTGAGTGAAGGATTGTTTTCCAGCCTTTTATTTTGACCCTGTCTTTGCTCCGATTGTTCAGGTGTGTTTCTTGAAGGTAGCAGAATGTCAGATTCTATTTTTTGGTCCATTTTGCCACTCTGTGTCTCTTAACTGGTGCATTTAGACCATTAACATTGAGAGAGAATATTGTCATGGGATTTTGTGTCATCTTTCTGTATAGGTTGGTTGTTCTTTTGGGTTATGTCTTGTCTTATAGTAGATCTTTCAGTCCTTCTTTTAAGGTTGGTTTTGATTTTACAAAGTTCCTAAGCTGTTGTTTATCCAAGAAGTTGTATATCTGTCCTTCAAATCTGAGTGAGAGTTTAGCCGGATAAAGAATTCTTGCTGAGGCATTTATTTCATTAAGTTTTTTTTACTATATCCCACCACTGCCTTCGGGCTTGGAGGGTGTCTTCTGAGAAGTCTGCTGAAAGTCGAATGGATGCTCCTTTGTATACAATTTCCTTCTTTGATCTTGCTGCCTGAAGAATTCTGTCTCTGTCTATGGCATCCATTACTTTGACTAGGATGTGTCTTGGGGTCTTTCTATTGGGGTCTCTTCTTGCTGGTACGTGTCGGACTTCTTGTATCTGGATGCCTTCGTTCTTTAACTCGGGGAACTTTGCAGCCAGGATGTTTTTAACTTTTTTAATTTCCTTGGGGTTACTTCCTTGTCCCTCTGGGACTCCGATGATTCTTATGTTGTTCCGCCTGGCTTCATCCCATTGTTCTCTATTCCATTTTCCGGTCTTTTTCTATCTTATGTAGTTCTCTGAGTGCTTTCTGCAGCTCATCTTCAGTCTCACTGATTCTCTCTGCTGCTGTCATCCTACTGTTGAGAGCCCCAATTGTGTTTGTCATTTCATCTACTGAGTTTTTAAGCGATGATATTTCTATTTGCATGGTTCTCATTTCTGCTCTCATTTCCTCCTGTAATTTATTGACTGCCCTTTCAACTACTTTGTTTATGTTCTCCTGTATTTTATTGGACATCTGCTCCATTTTTTCGTTGAGCTCCTTAAAAATCCTACCAATTTCTTCTCTAATTTCATTGTCATTGAAATTTTTGCACATCTGTATTCTTTTTTGAGTCTTCAGGGTCGATTTCTTCATCTGTTTTTTGAGCAGGGATCTGCGTTGTTTCCCCATGGTGTTGCGGTGTTCAGGGATAGAGTCCTCTAGTGTACTGTTTCGGTTTTTTCTTGAGGATATTACCTTCCCTTGGTGTTGAATTTCCTAGTGTTTTGTATTAATAAGCGGCCTCGTGAGTGGCCGCTTGCCCGGCCAGCCGCACACCCCAGGGAGGCTACCTGAGGCAGAGACAGGCCGGTGTGAGAGTTCAAAATGTCCGTTTACTTCTGCTTCCACGGACTTCAGGGGGTTGTAGTTCCACCTTCTGCCGTGACCTGGGGCTCTACCATGGTCCCAGGCACCTGCCCGGCCATCCGCACACCCTAGGGAGTATACCTGAGGCCTCCACTTAATTTTGTAAAGTCATTATAAGTCTGATAATAAAATCTATGAAAAGAAATAATACATAAATATATCTCATAATCTAACTCAACTTTTATTAAAAATTTGTTGCCGATTTCTGTTAAGCAATATATGAAAAAAGATACATTATGTACAAGAACGCCTTGTTAAAAATATTTAGTGGTGTTTAAAATTTCTAAATCTGCACACAGAAATTAGCGTAATTCTATAAACAAACAAAAAAGGAACAGCTAAATAACTGCTATTTTAATTCATGAAAAGTATTCCATCTAAGTTGAAATAGAATAAAATATTTCAACCTGATAATGGGCAGCTACAAAGAAAATTATAGCTTCCTCTATACTTAAAAATACTTATTAAGACAATATTTTGCCATGTCTCCAAAAATGTGAAGTTAGAGAGTGTTCTCTCTCTGCAAGCTCTTTAGGAATAAAAAACTATATTAACCAATAGACTAAAGCAGAATTTATGTTGTTTATCTTCAAAATCATAATCATGAAGTCTAATGCATCGTTAAATAAGTTATGTACTTTTGTAGCTTGATAGAAGAGACAGACTATTTTATTAATTTTATCTACAAGTCAGATGGTAATTTGCCAAATATATAATAAGATTTAATGGAGGCACATGTCACACAAGAGTGTAAACAACCAGTCATCATGCTTATGAACCAGAGAAGGATCCAGGAACTTTATTTAGAGATCAGCACAACACGCAAGGCCTGAGCAATATTCGCACCATTCAATATTTTGAGCAATGTTTCAACTGAGAACTGGAATTGGCCAAGTGGTAAAAAATGAAATAAATAATTTTATTTGTTTAATTTAATTTATTTTTTTGCTTTTTGGGTCAGACCTGATAATGCTCTAGGACAATATAGGAGACTAGGGAAGGAAACCAGGTGGGTCACTTGCAAAGTAAACACTCTACCAACTGTACTACCACACCAGCCCTGAAATAAATTATTTGTATCACTATATTTTGAAGTGAATTATTTGTAGCAATTTGCAGTAATACCTTTCATTCATTATGAGAAATTATATAGTTAATAACATTGCAATATCAATTTCCTATTAGTTTTGACATCCAAGGAATGCAAAAGAATTACAATGAAACAAAGTCATTCAATAAAAAGATTTTCAAGTTTAATTTTAAATGGTATAATTGTCTAGGGAAAAAGTCCTAAGGAATCTATCAGGAAATTATGTTATAACAAATTAGTGAATTTAGCAAGGTTATAGACAGTGAGTCAATATATCAAAGTCATTTTTATTTATATGTGCTTCACTTGTATCACTTGTCTTCCCATTGTTCATCAATTTGCTTGAGCGGGCACCAGTAACATCTCCATAGTCCTGTACATGCTAGTGAGGCCCAAGGGTATCTATCTGCTTGCTCCAGGAACACGAAGAGCCTCAACCATTCCTTCAGGTCATGGGAATGATTTCTATAATTGTTACTGGTTTTTAGCATATCAAATATGACACAGGTGGCTTGCCAGGCTCTGCCGTGTAAGTGGTATACTCTCAGTAGTAGGCTCTCATTTCGTGCATCTACTGATGTACATCTATTGATATGTACTAGAAAAAGAAAATTTAAAATAAATTTAATTTTCCACAGCATAAAAAATATTTATAGTTTTAACAAACCAATTGCAAGATGTATACGTGTAATTCTGCAAATATGGAGACATTAATGTAGATTGAGAGACTAATTTTATTTTAGTATGAAGTCTTGTAATTTGGTCTCTAGATTTATTTATTGATTTTGGTGCCTCATCTTGCAGCTATCAGGGGCTACTCCTGACTCTATGCTCAAAGGTCATATCTGGCAGTCTCAAAGGACCATATGCAATGTCAAGGATTGAACTAATCATCACATGCAAGGCAAAAACCTCAGGTCATATGTGACCTTTTTGGTTCCAAACTTAGTCTACAGAATGAATACAATCTAATCAATATTCTTCATTTGTTTTTATAGCTATAGACAAATGGATTATAGATTCATAATCTATATCTAAATCTAAGCTTTATCCATGTAATACAATTTTATAGTAGCCATCATTTTTAGTGCATAAATTATTAAGTTTCCTTAAATATGCATGTAAATCTAGAATGGCAAAACAATCGTGTGATGAAAAAGTGAATGGTCGCTTGCAGTCAAGACTGGGTGAGAAACAGTGAGTAATAACATGAAATAATTTAGTGAGGTGATAAAATTATGCTTTTAAATAGATATACTTTTGTATGGCTTGATGCATTGTCAGAATGAATTAAATTGTTCATTTGGTAATTATGCATCACACTTTATGTGAATTCTACAAAAAATATGTTAACCTTTTAAAGGTTAATTTTTAATTACTGAACTATAGTTTGTAGGTTTTATTCTTTTCAGAAGAGTGATGATAAAGGTCAGCAATTTGGAAAGCACACTGCATTTATTTTGGCCCTAAGATAAATTAAAATGTTATAGTGGCTATGCTTGTAACTTTCAGAGAAAGGAGTAGAACACAATGAAAAATAGAATAATCTTAAGGAAAAACTCAAGCACTGTAGATGCATGTCATAACAAAGCAAATTATTTTGAAAGAGCTAATATGGGTTCATTAAATAGCAATTTGAATATCTAACAAGAACTGCGTATGTAATGTGATTAAAATATAGATAAAATTTATATATCTCCATAAATGAAAATAAACAAACAAATAAATTAATTTATATAAAAGAAAGACAAGCTGTTTTACAAACCAAGTGATAAATACAAAATGATAGACAATGTTCAAAAGTAGCTAAAATTACTAATGTAAGAAATATTATTTTCTTCAAATATAATCAAAATAGTATAGTAAAGGGTCATGACATCAATGATTTAGTCTCGAGTACTCTTTATATATAATTCAGAGTTGCCCATAACCATATCTATAAAGGTGTATACATGCACACAGTTATGAGACAGAAAACAAAACATTGAAGTAAAACAACTGGTAATTCTGGAGCAAGGAACACCATCAAAGTTCTAGTATTGCTCTTTAAAATTTTCTTTAGTATGAAATAAATCAGAAATAAAGTGTTGCACACATAATTATTTTTTATCCTATAGCCACTGATTTTTAATTGCATTGAAATATATACACTAAAAACTTTAAAAAAGTTGTTCATTCTGTAACTTAATATCAGAACTTTATAAAAGAAGGATCTTCTAATAGAAACAAAGATAACGCTAAGTGTGATAGACAAGCCTAGGAAACGAATCTCTTTTTTCTCCAGAGGACAATTTTACGAGCATTGCACTACCTCTGTTAATCTGTGTCAACTTTGTCCCTAGTTGCACTGAAAATGAGAGGATAGTTTTGCCTGTGGGGCCTGCTCCACCCCTACCGTTAGATCCTCTGCATGGGCTGACAACTAGGAGGGCAAGCGAATGTGTTTTGTGATCGGTACACTTGTCTATTGGGAACAGAGTTGAAGCTCTGATATGTTCACCTGCCTCCAGAAACAGGCTTAGGAAGGTAATTGTCTTATTGTACTATTCATCTGGGTTGAGACTAAAACCAAGTATGAATGCTTAGGAGGAAAATTACCATGTTTTAACCGCTTGACTGTGGCAAATAATGTTAGCACATCCACTGAATAACTGATCATTCCTAGTTCTATGCCAAGCATAGTTGAGAATAAAAAGAAAAAAGGTGAATATGTGATCTAGCTTAATGCACATACTCGGATGAAGTTAGAGAACAGGACTCTTAGGGCTAAAATAACAAACAAAAGATTATTATGTTGGAAAATAATAGTTTCTTCTTCTAAGTGAGTAAGAAAACCAAATCTTCTAACTCTCTCACTCATATTCCCTATCAAGCTATTTTTTAAAAAGGGTAATAATGAAAATTTACAATGCTATAGGTAAAAAACAAAGATAAGTATCATTCTTCTCTAAGAGAGCCAACACACAAGTTAGCATTCCTTAATTCCTATATATCAGATTACTTTCATATATATTATATTATTTATTCTTCAATAATTATTTATGCCATCCAGGAGAAAACCTGATCTTCCCCCTTTTAGTTTCATCAGTAAATGCTCGGGTTGAGAGCCTTCTACTGAGACTATACCACCTACATGGTAAAGTCTGGCAAGCTACCGTGTTTTATTTACTTTTTATGCCAAAGACTAGTAACTATTATGGACCTCAGTTCCATAACCTGAAGAATGGTTTCGGGCTCCTCCTTTCCCTGTTTCAAGTAGATGCCCTTAGGTTGCACTTGCTTGTGACAGGACTAATGGAGATGTTACTAGTGCCCACTCGAGCAAATCGATGAACAATGGGAAGACAGTGATACAGTGAATTATTTATGATATTTAATTGAGAATAAAACCGAAAGATTCGTGTGTTTATTCAAAACACATACAACTCATAGAATTGTCTCCCACTTGCTATAGAGCAACAGTATCATAAAATGAAAAAAGACTACATTAATAATTATGTGTATATATGCATATTTACAGAAGTCAGATGATGCATATTCATATCTAAAATATATAAACAATTAGACTAAGTGAACAATAACATGCTAAGAAAAGCAGTAGTACTTTAATTAGGAGTAAATAATTATGTCTGTTGGTAATTTGGGCTTAATAAAATTAAGGGTAATTCGGAGCTACAGTGATGGTATAGTAAGTAAAGCACTTGCTTTGCAAGTAGCTAATCAGGGTTCAACACCCAACATCCCGCATCGTACTCCAACCGAGAAAGGAGTGATCCCTGAGCAGAGAGCTAGGGGCAGTCTTGAGTACCACTGAGTGTGGCTCAGAAAAGCAACAATAAAAAAATACATAAGTAAATAAATAAATGGCGTATTCTTAGAGTGTAAAACTTGTTTAGGGAATGGAGGGGAAATAAATCTAAATGTCTCCAAATCATACCCAGGATCCAGATAATCTCATAGATAACATCTCTGAATTCTGAATATGTTTAAACTAACACATAATTTTAATATTGTTCAAACTATGTACAAAGGTTGGAAAAACTATAAAGTATATGTTCGCTTTGGTTTTTTGTTGTGCAGGCCATACCTGGGAGAGGTCAAGGCCCGGTACATGCCAATAGTGCTAGCGGGTCCACCAGCAGGCTAGCCAGTAGGAGATTCTCATTTTCTACATGTAAGGAACACTCAAATGAATGAGATGGACAAAGTGATAGCACGTTCTGGAAAAATAGAAGTTAAAACAACAAAAAGGAAGCCTGAGGATAAATGAGAGAATTATAAATAAAATAATGTCAAATAAATTAATCACTGTAGATAATACACCATGACCAAGGAGACTTTAATCCCAATTAGCAAAGGAAACTCTATTAATATAATTTGTCATTTTAATATGCCTAAGACGATAAAAAATTATCTTTTCAAGGAAGTCTTGATGAAATGCAATATATCACATATAAAACCTCTATGGAAAATATTGTATTTTGCTAAAGCATTATATTTATTAAAATATTAGTCTTTATCATTCAAAGTGAGAACAAAAAACATCGATGCCCAGAGACTATATTGTTGGAGGACAGGTTTAGCTATTCTGGGAGCTTTGTTGTTTTGCCCACTCCCAGCTTAATCTACTTAAGTCAAGGTTCATTCCAATGAGACCTCTCTTCTATGTAAACACTGCTAGAGGGTGTGGCAGTTACAGAAGTCACCTTGATTGAATAACTTCTGACTTATACATCTACTAAGACTTCTATGTTTTCTAGATTGGGCACAGCTCCTCTTTATACCCATTGCACCCAACGTGGGACAGTTAGAATTTACCAGGAGACTACCACCCTGGCTACGTTGAGACTATAGTAAGACTATAGGAAGGATCATAGTTTGCTCTAAGCAGGCTAGTGTGACCCTTTCAGTACACAAGAACAAGATACTCAGAATCACCCTGGTGCAGATAATAATAAGAAGGACCTTGTGGGTACCATCTAGATTACATGAAGCTCATGAAGTTGAGATGTATTACTTTATACCAGCACCCTCTCTCCAGTGTTTTACATAAGAGATAATCTTGGTAAAAGGATTAGACCTTGGCATAACCTTTGTTTATACCTGCAATAGGGTGTTGCACTACACTCTGTTTAGAGTTCTTTGTTGACATGACCCTCCCGATTGGATTACTTTGGTGTATATAAGGGGCTGACTTGAGGCCCCTTCACTTTTGCCTTTTGGACCTTTTGCCTTTTTGGCCTTTTAGCTTTCAGCTTTTGGCTCCTCTGCCTCCGCTTTTGGCTTTTGGCTTTTTACTCTTTGGCCTCTTGCTCCTTCTGGGTAGGACTCAGCTCGGGTGAGATCCTCTCTCTTTGGTGGGAGACTTAGGCTCTTTTGTATGGTCTAAGTTCAGACCAGAGCTAAAGTTTGTTCATTATATTGGAGTGCTCTGGAAGAGCTTTTGTACTATTAAAAGCCATTTTTGGAACTGCACCGGACTCGTGAGTTTTCATCTGTTCTCCCGGCGTCTTTGGAGATAGAAGAGAACCTCTGTCCTGACACTGTCTGGGACCCATGCGAGTTCCCCGACACTATATATTTATGCCTGAAAATATCAAGGGGATAAATAAATTCATTAAAAAAACAAAGATGCTAAATTTTTCATGAGACAAACACAGCATCTTTTATACTAAAACAACTTGTTAGACAATTGAATTAAGAAAGTGGCCAATTGTAAAAGTGAATCAAGCATGTTGATGAGAATTTAACATGATTTGATTTTTTGTTTTGTTTGGGAGCCATGTACAATGGTACTCTGGTGTCACTCCTGAGCTCAGCACTTAGAGATCACTTCTGACAGGTTCACAACCTGTGGCCCTAGGCTTTGAACCCAGGGCAGCTGTGTGCAAGGAAAGCACCCTACATGCTAATCTGTATATTCATACCACAATATATATTATTGCTCCAGCCCCCTATTTGATTTTTTTTTAGATTGCAAATCTTCACTAAAATGAAATAGTAGAAAATGTATATTACATAAATTTTAACTGGATTGTACTGTTAAGTAAATTTCAACAAATACAGAAGACTGGTATAATTTGTATTTATTCCAGTATAATATAATTAGATAAATGATAATAATCAAACATCTGGATTGGAAAATGGTATGATTTAGCATAATTGAAAGGTGCATTAAATGTATGCATTATCAGTCAAAATGATATTTAAGGAGATGTAGTTTTAAGTATGTTAAATTCTTAATAAAAATTTGCATATGCTTTAGCTATTCTTGGGGGGTTTATTATTCCATACAAATTTCAGGAGTGTTTGGTCAATCTCTTTGAAGAATGTCATCATGGGTATCCTTACAGGGATGGAATTGAATCTGTATAAAGCTCTAGGGAATAGTACAATTATCACAACGTTAGTTTTCCCAATCCATGAGCAGGGAATGTGTTTTCATTTCCTCATGTCCTCTTTGATTTCTTGAAGCAGTGTTTTGTAGTTTTCTTTGTCCTAGGTATTTGATTTTCTGTGGCACAATTGTGAATGGGATCGTTTTTTTTATTTCACTTTCTTCTTTTTCATTATTTGTATATAGAAAAGCCACTGATTTTTTGGGAAATGATTTTTTACCCTGCCATTCTACTACAGGTATCTATTATTTCTGGGAGTTTTTTCATTGAGAGTTTAGGGTTCTCTGGGTATAATATCATGTCATCTGCAAATAGTTATAGTATGACCTCTTCCTTGCCTATCTTAATGCCCTTAACATCCTTTACTTCTCTGATTCTTATGGCAAGTACTTCCAGCACTATATTGAATAGAAGTGGTGAAAGTGGGCAACTTTGACTTGTTCCCAATCTTAGGGGGAAGGCTGTCAGTTATTCTCTATTGAGGATGATGCGCACTGAGGGCTTTTGGTAGAAGGTTTTGACTATATTGAGAAAGGTTCCTTCGATCTCCTTTTTTCTTACAAAGATGTATACGTTTGGGTTTAGGTCAAACAGTTTCCAGCACCCATCCCTGCACCAGTGCCCATTTCCCACCACCATTGTCCCTGATTCCCTCTCCCCTCACCTAGTCTGCTTGTATGGCAGGTCCTTTATCTTTTTCTCTCTTTCTCGTACTCTCTCTTTCTCTCTTCCTTCTCTTACATATTGTGGATTACAATAAATACACTTAAGGTTATCAAGTGTATCTTTTTGCCTGTATTTAATGCTCAGATATAGGTTGTTATTAGCACTTTTGACAATTATTAGCACATGGTTCCCTTCTCTGTCTTACCAAAACTCTGAATCCCACATGTTTATGGTATTTTCCAACTTTGACAAGACCTTCTGATCCATGTTTCGCCTGACCTTGGATATAGGTATCATAAGTATGTATATATACATGTATATACATATATGTATATACATACATATATGCATATATACATATAGCCAGACGACCCGCCACTCCATGAGGGCCTCCATTTTCCACATCCGGACTTCCCCCTCGTCAGCACTCCACCCAGCAGACCAGCTTATCACAGCCCATCTCGCACAGCTGCAAGCGGCCCCGCAGTTCATCAATAAATGCTGGATTTTGAGATGACTACAAGAGTATGCTACCCGCACAACAGAGCCTGGCAAGCTACCCGTGTTGTATTTGATATGCCAAATACCAGTAACAATTATAGACCTTATTCCCACAACCTGATGGAATGGTTTTAGGCTCTTTATGTTCCTGGAGCAAGCAGGTGCCCTTGGGCTCTACTTGCATGAGACAGGTCATATGGAGATGTTACGGTGCCCACTCAAGCAAATCGATGATGAAAGGGAAGACAGTGATACAGTGATACATATAGCACACACACACATATGTATATATATATATATATATATATATATATATATATATATATATATATATATATGTCCTACAAATAAATGCCGTCATTCTATATCTGGCTTTTTCCTTCTGGCTATTTCACTCAACATGATCCTTTCCATGTCCATCCATTTATAGGCAAATTTCATAACTTCATTTTTCCTAACAGCTGCATAGTATTCCATTGTGTAGATGTACCAAAGCTTCTTTTTTTAATTTTTTTTTATTATACCACTGTGAGACATACAATTACAAAGGAGTTCATAATTGGCTCTTGGTAATTAATACAGTATTCTAAGCACCCATCCCTCCACCTAAGCCCCATTTCCACCACCAACTTACCCCACACCCTCCCGCCCACTCCGAGGCTGCCTCAATAGAGGTGCCCCCCATTTCCTCTTTTTATCTCTCTCTCTGTATTTTCATCTCTCTCCCTCTTACGCATTGTGTCTATTCCTGCAGATATTTAGAGTTTATCACGTAGTCTCTTTGTGTATATTCAATGGTGAGTTTTAGTCTGCTGTTACCATTCCCCCACACTTAGTAAAACACTGGTATCTATTTATATCCTATTAATGAATGCAGTCATTCTATATCTGTCCTTTTCCTTCTGACTAATTTCACTCAGCATGATAGTCTCCATGTCCATCCATTTGCAGGTAAATTTCATAATTTTGTCTTTTCTGTCAGCTGCATAGTATTTTATAGTGTAGAAGAACCACAGTCCAGTCATCGATTCTCAAGCACTCTGGTTGTTTCCAGATTCTGGCTAATGTGAATAGAGTTGCTATGAAAATAAAGGTGCAGATGGTGTTTCTGCTTGCCGTTTTTGGCTTCCCAGGGTATATCTCCAGGAGTGGTATGACTAGGTCAAATGGGAGCTCAATTTCTGGTCTTTGAAGGAATGTCTATATCGTTTTCCAAAAATGCTGCACTAGTCCACATCCCCACCAACAATGGATGAGAGTCCCCTTTTCCCTGAATCCACACTTGCACTTTTTGCTTGCTCTTTTGAATATGTGCCAGTCTTTGTGGTGTGAGATGATATCTCATTGTTGTTTTGATTTGCATCTCTCTGATCATTAGTGATGATGAGCATTTTTTGTATGTCTTTTGGCCATTTGAGTGTCTTACTTGTCGAAGTTTCTGTTCATTTCTTCTCCCCTTTATTGATGGGGCTGACTGTTTTCTTCTTGTAAAGTTATACCAGTGCCTGATATATCCTGGGCATTTACCCTTATCACATGGGTATAGGGTGAATATTCTTTCCCATTGTGGATTGTCTTTGCATCTAGCCACTGTTGGTTTCTTTTGAGGTGCAGAAGCTTTTTAGCTTCCTATAGTCCCATATGTTTATTTTTGCTTCTAGTTGCTTCATTAGTGATGTTTCACCTTTGAAGATGCCTTTAGCTTCAATGTCAGGAGGGTTTTTCCTGCTTTATGGATTCAGGTCCGATATCGAGATCTTTAATCCATTTTGATGTGATTTTTGTTCATGGTGTTAGACAGACATTCAAATTCATTTTTTTTTGCACCAGCAACACTTGTTGAAGAGACTTTCCTTGCTCCATTTCAGACTTTTTTCACCTTTATCAAAGATTAAATGATTATTTGTTTGAGAATGCGTGTCAGGATACTCAAGAATAGCTAAAGAAATCCTTGGGAAAAAGAAGATGGGAGGCATCACCCTTCCCAAATTCAAACTGTACTACAAAGCAATAGTGGTTAAAAGAGCCTGGTACTGGAATAAAAACATATCTGTGGACCTATGTTATAGAGTTGAGTATCCTGACACCCATCCTCAAATACATGTCCATTTAGTCTTTGATAAATGAGTAAACAATACCAAATGGAGCAAGGAAGGCCTCTTCAACTAGTGGTGCTGGGAAAACTGGACAGCTACGTGCAAAAAATTGAATTTGGACTTTAACACCATACACAAAATTCAGATCAAAATGGATTAAAGATCTTAATATCAAACCTGAATCTATAAAGTACATCAAAGAAAATATAGGAAAAACCCTACACAGCATTGAAGCTAAAGGCATCTTCAAATATGAAACACTGCTAACAAAGCAACAGAAGCAAAGTTAAACATATGGGACTAAATGATACTAATAAGCTTCTGCACCTCAAAAGAAACAGTGACCAAGATGCAAAGACAGTCCACAGAATGGGAAAGGATATTCACCCCTATACTCATCTGATAATGGGTTAATATCCAGGATGTATCAAGTAGAATTTTAGAAGAAGAAAACAGTCTACCCCATTAAACATTGGGGAGAAGAAATGAACAGAAACTTTGACAAGGAAGAAATTCAAATGGTCAAAAGGCAATGAGAAAATGCTCATCATCACTAATGATCAGAGAGATGCAAATCAAAACAACAATGAGATATCATCTCACACCACAGAGATTGGCACATATCCAGAAGGACAAGGACAAGAAACGCTGACGTGAATGCGGAAGAAAGGGACTCTCATAAATTTTTGGTTGCAATTTCAACTGGTGCAGCCTTTTTTGGAAGACAAGATGGACATTCCTTCAAAGACTAGAAATTGAGCTCCTGTTTGACCCAGCCATACCACTCTGTGGACATACCCTGGGAAGCCAAAATCACACATCAGAAACACCATCTGCACTTTTATTTTCATAGCAGCACTATTCACAATAGCCAGGATCTGAAAACAACCAGAGTGCCCGAAAACTGGTGATTGGATAAAGAAACTGGGGCCGGAGTGTTTGCCTTGCAGGCCCAGGTTCGTTCCACAGCATCCCATATGGTCCCCCAAGCACCGCCAGGAGTAATTCCTGAGTGTAGAGCAAGGAAAAACCCTGAGCTTTGTTGGGTGTTACCCAAGAAAGCAAAAAAAGAAAAAGAAACTTTCTTATATCTACACAATGGAATACTATGCAGCTGTTAAGGTCCTTTTTAAAATATAATAGGATGTACTATGTTGATTAACACAACTGGTCCTTATCTGAAATTTGAAATAAATTAGTTAATTTTTATATTGTACTCTTAGGCAATGATTACCAAGAATAATCTTAAGCTTTTTAAAAATATATATTTTATTTCACATTGTACACTACCAAGTTTCTTTCCTGGAATCCCAAATTTCATATCAATATTTGAAGGCAGATGACTGTGTAGTAATCGATAGCCCCCTAAGACATGGTTATATATCATTATATCATTAAGACCAAGAGTTCTAATGATTTCACAAAAAATGAAATGAATTACCACGAATCCTATGAGCCTGATGAGAATAGAAAACAAGCAAGTTGTTTCTGAGCTGCTATTCTCACTAGTAATAGTTAATCCTTTCTTAAACCTTTATGTTGCTTTATCTAACACCTGTTCAATTCCTTCCTTTGAGAGGAAAAGAAATATTCGCAATGAAATTCCAGTCAACTCACTGGCACTAAGTTAAATAATGTAGTCTTACTAAATATTGGGCCAACTCTCACTAAGACATTGTGATTCTATGATGAAAGAGAAATTCCCCCAAACCTTCCCCCAGTGCTAAATGAGAGATGAAACAGTCAAAACAGTCAAGTTTCCTACTTTTTGCATATCTTGGCAAAACATATTTATTATTTTAAATACAATATACCTTTAAAATCATGATTTCAAGTATTTTATAACACTCAAGTTTTAAGTCAAGTAGTGCAAAAGATAAATTAAAAAAACATTTATGGTGTGCTCTAAATTTCAAAATAAGAGCAGGAATGAAGACAGAAGGAGGAGATGGAAACACATTCAAGTTTTTTGTTTTATGCAACATTTAGTCCTTTGAAGACACTCTAGCAATACTGTGTCTGATTTAATCTAATTTCAGAATATATACTAATGAGGGTCGGAGGCGATAGCCCAGCAGGTAGGGTGTTTGCCTTGCATGTGGCTGGCCCGTGCCGGCCCGGATTCAATCCCGACATCCCATATAGTCCCCTGAGCACTGCCAGGAGTGATTCCTGAGTGCAGAGCCAGGAGAAACCCCCTGAGCATTTCTTGGTGTGACCCCTTAAAAGAAGCATAAAAAATAGAATATATACTAACGAAATCAAGTGACATACTTGAAGTGCTCAAAAAAAAATTTAAAAAAAATAAGAAATTAGTTTTGAGGATCTTTTCCAGGCAATTAGTCCTAAGAAGAAAATGTTTTTCCAGTTTATATTGCATTTCTAAAACGTCACAGAAGATCCAGTGATAATTGGGTACACTAGCTAGAAAAGAAACACACTGCTATCATCTGATAGGTGATTATCCTGAAGTATTTTATGGTTTTCCTTCCTGTAAGAGGTAATGTACCAACATTATCAAGTTTTGAGAAAGGTGTATGCCACACAAATACTTGAATAGTTAATGATCATAGCCTTAAGACATAAAAAGGATCTCCTCTTAAATTCTTTTGTTACTATGGTGTCCATGAAAGTTTAAGAAAACTGCAATCCTTACACATCATTTTTCAGAAAACTAACAGTAATAATAACAGCAGAATAAACAGCACATGGTGTAATAGATAAAAATGTATGATCTATAGTAATTCAGGAAACTTCATGTTCTTATTAAAGGAATCATGAAAAAGGTGAATATTAGGTGTTCAAAGGATTAGAAATTTATACATAAATCCATAAAGAGAAATTAATTAACTTGTAAAGAGAGAAAAATTGCTAACTCTAGTGTCTTCTCTCAAATATAAAAAAAACTAAAAAGAAAAGAAAAGAAATCTAATAGTCACTATAGGTAATTTAACAAAAACTTTCCCTTCCTGGTAAGAAGTTCAAGAGCACATTGACAATATATCAGTGGGATCATTTTCCTATAGGAAATATGGGCCATTAATTTTCCTTCTTCCTTTTTTCACCCATTGATTTTTTTTTTATTTAAGTTGAAATAAGCTCATTTTTCCCCTATGGGGAGAACATTTTCCCGAACAAAAAAGAAAAATGATTCATCTTTACCTGCAATAAAAGTTTCTCGCAGTTTTGCATCTGTCAAACTTGTCAGTTTATTCTAAAACTTGAACTAGAGAAACTTACAAATAAATAAACAATCATTTTTTAAGAAAGAATGACGGCTATTTTACTCGACTTCAAATTGCTAATTCTTAAAAGAATATCGCACAACTTTTTCCTTATGCAGTGGTAACATCAGGATGCAAGGTTAGTTCCTCCGAAGTGACCATCCCAATGCAGTAGATAAATGGTCAGATGGCAAAGTGCAGATAAGAGATGACCTTGGGAAGCAGGGTCCTGAAAGTTTCAAGGAAACAATTATGAATGCTTTATATCATGGCAGTAAGTCATTGCCCTAAAACGCAGTTTATAGGCATGTGAATTCTTACTAATAATACAGAGCGGAAACGGAAATGTGGACAGGGTTGTACTTGTTTTTCCATAATTTATATTAATAAGGATACAAATAATTCAAGAAAACTTTTCAAATGACATCTTTCCCATATCTTTAATCGTAGTTAATGATAAATAGAACAAGAGAGGGGATGTGGTTTTTGCAGTACAAGGATATGGTAAATATACTCTTGAAAACAATGAATTTTTTTTTTTGCTTTTATTTTTTTTTCACACCTGGCAATGCTCAGGGGTTACTCCTGGCGGTGCTCAGGGCACCGTATGGGATGCCGGGGGATCGAACCCAGGCCGGCATGGGCCGGCCGCATGCAAGGCAAATGCCCTACCCGCTGGACTATCGCTCCAGTCCCTGAAATTTTAGTATGATATAAAGTTTCCTTATTATTAGTGAATTTTAGAAATATTACCCAGCCATGTTGTATATAATATAGTTAGGAAAGTTATTTTCTAAAAAAAAAAAAGCAATGGAATTATGGTCTCAGAAACAGAAACAAAATTCTGTTTCTAACTATGTCATAATCTAGATGTTTATAATCTATCAATATCTTTGTTGATCTCTGCTTTTCTCTTTTACATATAACAAAATGATAACTTGAGCCTGAGAAATAGTACAGTAGGTAGGGAAGGTGCTTAAGTTGCTTGTTTCTGACTTGAGAGTGATACCTGTCACCTTATATGCTTTCCTAAACTCCACCAGGCGTGATCCCCGAGTCAGAAGCAGGAGTAAGCCCTGAGCACTGCTGGGTGTGGCCCAAAAATGATAAAATCATAGTATTTTCACTTTCCTGGTTATTCCAGTCTTAATCAAAATTGGTGTAAGTGATTGGGGATTAAAATAAATTGAATTTTTCTAAAATTTGATTTCCTCAATGTTAAAAGTGAGTAATATAATCTGACTAACAAAACTAGTGCACACGTTGTTAGGCTACAGATTGCTGTTAGCTGTCTTGTGTATACCACACAGTTCCATGAAAACCACTTGGGCAGTGACAGGTACAGGAATTTTAAGGAATTCAAGACCAGTTTCTCACATTCCACATTTACTGGACTTATAACTGAGCTGCTATTGTTGGAAACACCCAGTTGTATAGCTCTCACTCTTCCACAAGTATAATTTCCTACTTATAAAGAAAATATTGTTGGTTACCCAACAAAGAGATAATCAAATTTTGAATTGTGTGATTTATAAAAAATAAAAACATGTTTCTTTTTAAAGCAGGGAGTTAAATATGTAGCAATTTACATACACACACATATATATTTGCATAATGTAAAATAAATTTGTATATAATATACATGTCAGCAGTCATGTATATTGTTTGTCATCAGTCAGTATAGCAACCTATGATTTATAGAGTCTTCCCTTCAATACCATGGCATGGATATATGTTTTGTCAATGATTTGCTAGCCAACTGTTATTTCCTGCCTAATATATTTAGATGCTGGTAATATATTTTCACCTACTATGGTATAATCAACTACATTAAGAATAAAGTCTTCTCTTATACCTAGAGTTATCGAAGCAGAAGACATGTGTAAGAGAAGGAAGGAGAGAGAGAGAGAGAGAGAGAGAGAGAGAGAGAGAGAGAGAGAGAGAGAGAGAGAGGGTAAGGTACCTGGTGGCTGGGGAGGTGGGAGGGAATCAGGGTAACTTGGTGGTGGGACATGGGCACTGGTGGAGGGTTTGGTGCTGGGACACTGAATGACCGAAACCCAAACATGAACATCTTTGTAATTGTATATCTCATGGTAATGGTAGCACAGAAGACATGGATCGCAACTATCTTGCAAAGAATGCACAGAGGGTGAGAGAGATAGTGTTGTCTGCTTGATTCCATTAGCCATTGAGGGTTAGTGGCTGCTAAATAACATTTTATAGCCTAGTTCCTTTATGACTGCTTTCAGTGTTTATATGTATTATATGTGTAACACTTAATAGAAATAAAAATATATAATTGAGAAAAATGGTTTAAAAATTCTGTGATATCAGCATTACACATGTCTTTGGGCCTCAATCTCAAACATGAGAGAATGAAAATAACAATTAGCATCAAAGTCTACAATAAAGAGAAAGCTTTCGATGGGAAAAGAAAATTCAACTTAATTAATAGGTAGCCTGTTAAATGAATGAAGTATATACATAGCATATATCATATATAAACAATTAATAATTCATACAACTCAACAACAAAAAATGGGAAGGTAATTAAAATTAGACAGAAAGTTGCAATACATCTTCAAATAGTAGAGTAAACCTGGCCAATAGGAATATTAAAAGATATTCAACATGATATTCAATATTTCTATGGCAAAGCAAATAAAATATTCATACTTAAGAGTACCACAATTGGTACGGTTGGGAATAGTTTACAGAAATAAAAGTAGTGATAAGTGTTGCCAAAAATGTGGGGAAAAAGAAGTCATCATGCATTGCTGGTGGAAATAAAAATTTGGTGAGATATTTGAGGAAATAATACTGAATGAAGAAGCTGAAAACCGAAATAATAAAAGAGTTATCAATCCTCCTCAGTTAATCTCTTTTATCAGTAGGTTTACGTTATTTCAATGTTGTTTATAATAACTAAGATATGTAAAATAATGAACATCTTTCATTGATGATTGGACAAAGAAAATGTGGTATACAAACACATAAAAGATAAAAGTTTAATATTTCAAACAAGAATTTTTCCACTTGAAACAAAATCGAAGTAACTCAGGTTCACTTCATCACTTGACATCTCGTTATTCATCGATTTGCTCAAGCAGGCGCCAGTTAACCAGTAAATTAACTCAGGTTAATTCTTTAAAAAAGCAAGCAAATCGTAAGTATGAAGGCAACTATAAGCTAATTCAACCATATGTGCAGTATAAGGATATTAAATTGATGAACAAATAAAATAAAAATAAGCCAGTAAGAACTGAAGAAATATTGCAGGGTTTACGCACTTGGCTTACAGGTAGCTAGTTCCGTTCCCAGAAGCGTATGAGGATGGCTGAGGTGAGATCCCTGAGCTCAGTCAGGAATAAGGCCAGAGCATAGCCCAAACCCAAGCACCTACTCCTCATTCATTGCTCCACAATGAAGCTTAAAAGCATATTTTTGGGGCTGGAGCATTGGCCCAGCGGGTAGGGCGTTTGCCTTGCATGCGGCTGGCCTGTGCCGGCCCGGGTTCGATCCCCGGCATCCCATATGGTCCCCCGAGCACCGCCAGGAGTAATTCCTGAGTGCAGAGTCAGGAGTGACACCTGAGTGTCGCCGGGTGTGACCCAAAAAAGAAAAAAAAAGGATATTTTTGTGGTGATGGCATTATTAAGAAACCTAGAGTTTAGGCACTAGAAACATTAAATGAGTTAAGTTTCCTGTATCATCTGGATGTGAAGCTTCTAGGAGACAGATTACGCCCCCTCTCCCCAAGGTTAACGAAGGAAGGGATAACTGATGCTAAAAACAAAACAAAATCAGCCCTCAGTCATGCTGTTTGAATGACCTCTTCTAAGGACATTGTAAGTGATCTCTTGACCTGTTTGGTTTGGGTTTGGGTTTGGGTAGCGGGTGAACGGGGGAGTCTCCCAAACTGTGTTCAGGAAACTTTGAGAGGAACTCAATAAGGTTACCCTGAAGGTGCATGCCTTGCTCGGTAATAATAGAGGCCGTCGGTAGTGATGCTCAGGGCTGGACAAGGGGTTCTAGGAATCAGGTATGGGGCTGAGCGTAGACAATATAGGCGCTCCAGACCACTTAGCTAACTGCTGTGCTTTTGTCATTGTTTTAGCATTATTGCTCTGGTAAGTTAAGAAGTGAAAAACAGGGGACCAGCGATAGTGCAGAGGTTAGGGTGTTTGCCTTCCACATAGGCCAAACATGGTTCAGCCCCGAATTCCATATGGTCCCTCAGAGCACCGCCAGGAGTAATGCCTGAGTGCAGAGCCAGGAGTAACTCCTGAGCATTACGTGGTGTGACCCCCAAAAAGAAAACACTAAAAAGAAGTGAAGAACATTTTTACATGCCCAGAGGTTGCGTGATGACCGGAAGTTAGATGTTAGTGGATTTTCAGACTTTAGCAGGGATCACATTGGTCTACGGTGTTCATCTCCTTATTGCTAGAGTTGACTCCCACGTTGCTGACTCAGCATCTTCTAAGTAGGACCAAACCTCTGAAGTTCAAACAAGGTTCTAAGAGAGACCTGACACTGCTTTTCCGGATACAGTACTGTGAGAGTCAATATAAAATTCAGGCTCTTTTTTAATTTCAGCAAGGAGTCTTGTTAGATCCATCTAGTTACCTTCTTTCAGAACTGGTAAAAAGTTTTACTATAAAAATATCTAAAGAGGGCCGGAGCGATAGCCCAGCGGGTAGGGTGTTTACTAGCACGCCGGCCGGCCTGTGCCGGCCCAGGTTCGATTCTGGCATCTCATATGGTCCCCCTGAGCACCGCCAGAAGTAATTCCTGAGTATAGAGCCAGGAGCCAGGAGTGACCCCTGAGCATCGCCGAGTGTGACCTAAAAAAAAAAAAACAAACAAAAAAAAAAACCTAAAGAGCAGAGAGTTTCAAAATCTTATGCGAATCTATTTTCAAAATTAAATGGATATAATTTAGAAATTATGCCCAAAAATATCATCACCTGAAATTTCTACCTGTGTGCTTCAAATTTCTGATTCACTGAGTCTGAGGTGGAACCCAGCTGGAGAGGTACAAACATGATCTCTTGTTGACCAAGTACTGCCTGGACTAACAGAGATAGCCACTTAAGATCTACAAGTATTTGGAATGCAGGATTCCCTCACCATTTTTGCAGAATGACAGGCTATTGTTTAGCAACCTTGAGAGGGCTGTATTCTAATCCAAAATCTGCTCCCTAACTACAGGGCCAGGAAAAGCCTAAGAAAGTAGCAGGCTCTCTATATTGGTGAGCAGCAATTTATTAAGAAAAGGAACTTAGATGCAGGTCATCTACAGATTCGAGTTTTCATAGATCAAGGATAGTGTGAATGTAAACAGAACTTTATCTGATGCAATTTATAATTTACCACATAAAAATCCTTCCTATATATGCTGAACCTCAAATGACTTCACCTATATAACATGTACAAAGTAAGAGAGTCCACTAAGCCTCCAGAATGCCTACAGCTAAAATACTTTTTTGGAACCCATAATTGAGTATCATTAGTTTCTATTATTTGTCAGTATGGAAAACTGTATGGAATTACCCTCTCGCTCTTTTTTTCTGTTATTTTTTCCCTTTCTTGATGTGCAATCTTCCAGAGAGAAAAAAAGTTTCTTTCTGATCTAAGTGTATTCTACATACCTGGTAAATCCTCTGACCCATCCAAAAAAGTAGTGGATCTTAAGAAAGAAAATCCCAGATTGTGGCTTATACTTAGTTCTTTCAAACCACAAATCGGATTTCTAAAAATGAATCATTCATAGGAGCTGTACAAATTCATTCTTTGTGACATTCTGCCCAACTGGGTTTTTGTTCTTCCGTTGCAGAATTGATAGAATGCCATTTTTATTGTATAGTTACTAAGATATAAGAGTTGTAAACTGTTTCTGTATGAAATAAATTTTAAAACAAATTATAGAAAATTAAAATTGAATAACAACAATAGCAAATAGTGATGTTTAGCAACCCACTAATATGAACAATTGATGTTTGATGTGCTATTTAAAAACAATGAGAAACTAGGATCAGCGAGAGAGCAACAGAGATAAAGTACTTGACTCGAACATCTCCAACACAGTTTGATCCTGGCAGCACAGATAGTTTGCTGAGAACCCACAGGAATGATTCCTAAATAGAGACAGAAATAAGCCCTGAGACCACTGGGGATAGCCCAAATACTCCTCAAGTAATTGGAAATTAATGTAACAATTATAAAAATTATCATTGATTAAGTACTTATGTGTCAGTTTTTTAATTTTCTTGTTTTTGCCTTTCTTTTCCTTTTAACCCTAGCTTCTAACAGTATTTTCATTTGAAAGATCAGCAGGCTAATGCACAAGAAGGGATGCTGATTACTCAGGCACCAGACTGGGAGAAATAATATTGTGGATAATATATATATGCATGCATATAAGTTTATTTCTCCTTATCTATAATCAGAAACTATGTTTATATATACTTATATACATAAGTACACAAGCCGTACTTTCACTTCTATAAAACTTTCATAATTTTGTTTTGGGTTCAAACAAATGGACTTTAATAACATCATAATTAAAGTTATTTTATCTACTAGTAAGGCAACATTCAGACAAATTCATAACTGTTAAATATAGTACATTTATCTGTAAGTAACGTGGTGAAATATTATGTTTTTATTTCTATAAATTTTACTGCTTTATCTTTGACGAAGTCTGAAACAGTACACTTGTGACATTTTAAAAAAATTAGTCCTTCACATTTAAAGACCACTCACTATTGTCATCTATCATTGTTCTGGAAATGTCACATTGATTTTATCCTTCTTGCAATAAATGGTAACATCCAAAAAAACAAATAATGGTCTGACACTTCAAAATCAGCTGCCAGTCTTGGGCAGAGCAAAAATGAATAAAAGGGCAATTTCACTTGAAGGACAGCAAAAGAGAGTGAAAGAGAGAGAGAGAGAGAAAGAAAGAGAGAGAGAGAGAGTCCTCTGCCAAATATTGAAAATATTGACATATTCTAAAGTCACCAAAATATGAATTGCCTTTTCTATTTAAAAGACAGCAAATAAAAACAGTATATCATATAATAGATGTATTAAATTTTCTGATTTTATAAAACATTGGAAAATTGATTTAGACACAGAATTACAGTAAATATAAAAAACTGGAAGCTAAACATACAAGGAAAGCATATTATTTCAATTATCATATTCTAGAAATATCATGGATAATATGAAATTAATGATATGTAATCCAAAGATATGTCAGAATTATTTGAAAGTTATAAACCCTGATCCAAATAAGAGCCGTTGTTTTTTTGTGAGTACTAAATAAATTAAGATGTGTCTGACAAATGAGTATTGAGTAATGGTTTATATCCTAGAATTTCCAAGTTTTTCAGTGATGGTTATTCATTTTGGTCATATAATTTGAATCTATTGGAAATATAATTTTACTTGTCATTTGTACTGTAGGTATGACTGAGAACCATATTCATACATTTCTTAATACAATTTATATGGATTTGCTACTCAAAAAGCAAATTCTCAAGTTCTACGTGGTTATGAGACAGGTTTTGAAACCTTTGTTTAAAGGTAATAACTGAAGAGACAAAGGAAGGGAGGAAGCTATTAAGTTAATCAAATGGACAGAGAATATTTTTTTACCCCTCTAAGTGGGCATAAAATTCAAGTTGAATAATGGGAATGGGAATATACAGACACACAATAAGGAGCTAACATTTATTCTCTCAGTGTAGGGTAGTATAAATCATGTATGAGGTGATGTATAACATTATGAAAGAGAAGGAAAAGTATCCATTTACTGAAAATACAGATTCAGTAACTTCTTGATATAAAATATTCCACTCAAAATAAAATTCACCATGAAAATAATGGTGGGTGTTTGGTCTTGAGAGCAGGGGTTGGATTCCATACTTTTCCTCTACTAAGTAGTGGAACCTGTAGTTTCATATTGGAATCTAGAAATGCTTTCTAAATTAGGACTTTACTAAATTGAGTAGATTAGAATAAATTGTCGTTTTAACAGTGAGCTTTAAGAAGACTTGTATGTTTTCTACTTTCACACATTCTCCCACCACTACAAACTTTAGAAGTTAAACAAATGGAAAATGAAAGATTGTGTGGACAGTTAAGCTCATATTTATATTCTTTGTAGACAAAACATTATTCTAGTTTGGATCCTGGATTAAAAAAAGAATGATCTAAAACTACTTATGGGCTGGAGAGATAGTACAAGAATTAGGGATCAGCATGGTGCTGACCCTCTTTTGGTCTCTGGATACTTCACTTCAGTTCACTTCACTTCCTGTTTTCATCAATTTGCTAGAGTGAGTACTAGTAACAGAAAAATAACTATGAACAAATTTGTGAATACATTAAATTGTTTAATTTTGAATGGCAATATTAGTTACTTAAATTTATTCAGGGAGAAACACAAAATTAAATAGATTTAAAATAAAGAGAATTTGAGAATACAATTTCAAATTTTAAAAATAAGCTGCCTCTTATTAGATGGCTATATCACTCATAAGTATTACTAAAACTTTAAAATAAAAATAATATCATATACAATATTATAATTATTTCATGGAATAAGAAAGTATAATCCACAAAATGTTTTAGAAATGCATTTAATATTAGCTATGATATATGATAAAATTAACTATGAGAGAACATTACTAAAAATTCCAAGACTATAAATTAAAAAAATCACTAACACTACACAAAAAAGGTAACTTAAAATGTATAAAATGATACTCCATAACCAAATTGGGTTAAGCACAGTAATATAGAGAATGGGGAGACAGTAAGGTTGGTAGGGAGTTTGACTTGCATGCAGCCAACATATTTTGATTCCTGCATCTCATATGGTCCCAAGCACTCACTGCCTGGATAATTTCTGACTGCAGAGTCAGAAGTAACCCTTGAGCATTGTTGGTACGATGAAAAATTTTTTTTTATTTTTTTTTTTTGTTTTTATTTTTACAATTACAAAAATATACAATTAAAAAGTTCATATTTGGGTTTTGGTCATACAGTGTTCCAGCACCCATCCCACCACCAGTGCCCATCTCCCACCACAAATGTCCCCGGTTCCATCCCCCCTCCCCAGCCCTCCTCCATGGCAGGTTCTTTATTTCTTTCCATTTCTCTCTCTTTCTCTTTTCCTTCCCTCCAGACTATGGATTACAGAACATACATTAAAGGGTTGTCATGTGTATCTTTTTGCCTCTATTTAATACGATGCAAAATTTTTAAAAAAAAAAAATATAGCAGTTTAAAAGTTTAAAGTCAATATAAACATTTTAGTGAATAGTGTTAAGGAAAAACATAAAATAAAAATATGAAATCAAGTTACTAACTTGAAGTGTTTCAGTTACTTTATATTAAGTTCTAGGATGAATTAAATTATTTTTGTCTTAATGTCTATACATTTACAATAATAATTAATAAACTAACACTAGTATAAAATAAACAAAATGGAAAGGCAGTGTGTTCTGTTAAAATGAGAAATAAATCAGGTTGCTATTATCCCTTGTATTCAAAATTATATTATAAGGTGTAGATGGTAAAAACAAAATACAGTTCTGCATTATTTCATGTGATGTTAGAGTTTAAAGATGAAACATAGAGGCTGGAGTTATAGTACAGTGGGCAGGGTGCTTGCCTTACATGCAGCAGACCTAGGGCCGACCGTGGTCAGATGCCTGGCATCCCAAATGAACCTCAAGCACTGCCAGGTATAATTCTTGAGTGCGGAGCCAGAGCCATGAGTAACCCCTGAGCACACCTGGGAGTGATCCAAAAAGCCAAAACAAAAGAAGATGAAACAGGAGAGAAAAAAAAAAGAGAACAAAGTTTTTTTGCATGCATACAAAGCTTCTAGAAACAAAAGCCCAGCCAGATCCTGATCAAACAGGAATGTATAAAGGGAGAGGCTAGACCACGCCCTGTACTGGCATTTCCATGGGAAGGGAAGGCAGGCCAAGGCAAACAGATTAGATAAACTAGTTTGAATATTGATTTATTTTAAAATTGTTTTTTTCTTTCTAACTATTCAAAGAGACATTCAAAATTACTAAATCAATAAACACCCCTCAAGAATTTTTTTTGCAAGATCATATATTTAATGGTTGCTTCTAGAAAGGAGAGCAATTATATTAGCAACTTAAGAATGATATTTTGAGATGGGTAAAATGCTGCTGTTTAGAATATGTGTCAAACAACACTTGTACTATATTTCCTAGGTTAGAGGGATTGTGCCCGGTTGAAGCAGAAGTCGTTAAGGGCAGTGGTTCTTAGTAAGACATACAAAGATGGTGTTTCCTTGCTAGAATCTGCTTCACTTCTACCTTGATTTTGTGTCCCTTTCTTCGCCCTGAGGTTAAAGTTTCAGCTCTGACCCACCAGAAAAGGGAATGTCTCTGGAAAGAGGTAGAATTATTCTTACCAATCTTTTCAATTTACTGTGACAGAGTGGGTTTCTTTCCTGAAAACAGGGTTTATGAACCAGAAAGAGAGCATTGTAGATATCAGAGGAAAGGTAGGCAGGTAGATGGAGGAGCCCTATCTCTCTACAGAGAGCTAAGAATGACCTCAGAACAGTTTTCCCAATATTTGGAGTTTTTATATAAAACCAAAGTTTGTCTTAGTGTGTTTGCCAGACTTACTATCTGTATGAATCTTTTATCAGTCACTTAATACATAGGTGTGGCCACTGGTAGCTTGGATAATGGGATTCTGATGATTACTGCAGAGCCATTACTACCTGTGGGCCCCATATGGATGAAAGAAGAGGTATACCACAAGACTGATTAACTTGCATATAAAAAGGTATGCTCCTGGATGACTCCTTTTTTCATCCTTAAAAATTCCTTAACACTGATAGGGCAGTATCTCCAAATATCTCCAAACACAGAAAACATTTTTTAGATTTAAAAAATTATAAAAAAGGATGATAACACTATTTGGGTCTCCCAAAGAGGAATCAAAAGAGCTATTCTTGGAATATCACGCCTCACAAGTGAAAGAAGGAATCCGGAGTTCCGACATCCATCAATGATCGAGAGTCAGGGATGCTGTCTCATTTACCAAGGCGTCGAAAATCAGACTGGACATATAATGCGACTTGGAGCGATCACTAGACTAGAGCTGTTACCGACTGGATCCAACGGGACGTCAAAAGATCACGTGGCCACCCACCCACAAGATTGTTAGACTTCTTCTTCAAGACCATGAATGAACAGTTTGAGCTTTTCTATTCCTGGAGCAAGCAGATTCCATTGGGCTACACTGACACTCAATAAGGAAAAATGGAAATCTTACTGGCTCTTGCTCGAGCAAATTGACAAATAATGGGATGCCAAATGATCAAGTGATCAATAAAAATTTAAAAAATAAGTGCTATAGAAATTGCAAATAATGCAAATATATATGTGAATGTACAACTGCAAAAAAGATGAAAAAGAATTGATATATAAAGGAGATAAAGAAAAAATGAGATTCACTGAAGAAATTTTGATTTTTGTGTACAGAAATCACAAAGTGATATAGAGAAAATGATTATATTTTCGAGATTAAAAAAATATTTGTTAATATTTAACATTGGTTTTATGTGCTACACTGGAAGCAAAAAACACACAATGGGAATGTTTAAATTATCTTGTTAAAATATAATTAAAAATAATTTTTTTTCAAAAAAATCTAACACATCATGGTCCAGAACTCCATAGAGGGGGTGTATTTGTGAGACTCTCCAACTGACCTAAGCATGAGAGAAATATATTCACACTAACTGCTTCAGAGTATAATATTTTATAGCTGTCAAAGTTTCTTAATTTATAGGCACTATTAAACATCAAACAAAATCTTCATCTTTGTTTCATAAAATTATTAAATACGATATAATAACAGATTGTTCTAAAAAAGTCTATATCAAGCCAAAGTGTTAAGAATGGCCAAGTCATCTTTGAAGGGATAACAATGAGGTTATTGGATTTATACAATCAGAAAGTATCACTTTTATCACTTGTCTTCCCATTGTTCATCGATTTGCTTGATTGGGTACAAGTAACATCTCCTTACATCCTGTTGCATGCCAGTGTAGCCCAAGGGCATCTGCTTGCTCCAGGAACACAAAGAGCCTCAAACTATTCCTTCAGGTCATGGGAATGAGGTCTATAATTGTTACTGTTTTTTTGGCATATCAAATACAACAAGGGTAGCTTGCCAGTCTCTGTCATGATCGTGGGATACTCTCAGTGATAGGCTCTCAGTTCGTGCATTTACATATGAACTGTAAACAGTAGAGATTGTCTTTACTCTTTTGTGGAGCTCCGAGGAGTTTTGGAGTTCGGATGTTTAAGTGACTGCCCTCATGCTGGGCGGTTCCTTGGCTTCATGTGAGGCTCTATTGGGGTGGCAGACCAGGGCTAGAACATGCCTATCCTCCCGGCACCTCATGATCAACTGAGCACAGGGAAAGCCAATATCAGCTTTGTCCGTGTATCTGACTCTCTGAATCAGGCATACCTGGGCTTGAAATAGGCTTCTCTGTAGGGTGGAACTCTGATGAGCAGGGCTTGAGGTTGGCTTTTCTCTTGGGTTGAGCTCTGACAAACTGTGGAGTTCAAATGTTGAAAATTTTTAATCAGAAAGTAAACCTTCTTTTTAAATTTCAAGTAATTGAGATAGAATGATTTTTGTTCAAAGGTAATTAAATAGACTGATAGAACAAAATAGAAAACCTGGAATGATTCATCCAGTGTAGGCACTTTGCACTTGATTCATTACAAAAGTAACAATCATGAAATTGGGCTATGATTCTTTCTTTTAATATCTCAAAGGAGGAAAATCTAATCTCTATCATTAGAAATATATAATTATCTTCTGAAAGTGTAAGTATGGATTTGATATGTTTTATAATGGCTACTTTCCATGGAGAGAATTTGTTTATAAATGAATAGTGGCAATAGAGTGGTCCATGGGTGACAGAAAATAGTATATTTTTGTCAAGCAATGATTATACAGGAGGGAATTTTAAAACCACATCAATTCTTTTTATTTTCTATAAATTCAGAAAATATGTAAAAGCATACAATTTTTTTCACATTGGTATATATGTATGGATATATGTCATATATACATATCTAAATTTACATATATCAATATAATTATAAATTTAACACAAAAGCAAAAAAGTCCCAGATTTCTAGCTGAAAATGTATTGTGTTATAATTCTAACTCCTTGATATTTTGAATACTACTTCTGTATACAGTATTTCGATCATTCCTCATACTCATGTCCCTTCCTCTTTGAAATGGTGTTCACCATTTTCGTTGTTATGAGGTTTGAAAACATACATATACACAAGAATGCCTACCACTAGCAGTTCTTGAATGTTTGTGGCTGACAGACAGTGCCCAAAGTACTTTATACTTATTACCTCATTATCATTTTTAGTCCTTCATATAGGTATTATTATTGCAGGAAACCCTTTCCATTTTTACTCATCTATTTATAATATAAATGCTACAGGGATGATTTCTACACATCTTGTTTCTTATCAATCTGATATCTGGATGAACATGTATAAGTTATAACCACAGGGTAAATTTATAAGCAGAAATAAATGTGGCTCACTAGAACTATCTTCCAAGCATTAACATTTGTTTTTCAGGATAGAGAAATTGTAATTAGAACTTGAAATTTGAGTTATTACCAGATATATTGAAATTGAGAGAAAAACTATTCTATGTGTTCCAAGACAAATGCACATACTGTTGTGACAGTGGTGAAAATGGTGTAAGAGGAGAAAGAGGAAGAGAAAATGAAAAAACTTACTGAAAATCTCAAAATTATCATTGTGAGATAATTTTTTTCTCAGTATTTCTTCCAGCGGAAACAATTCTAATTACTGAATGAATTTTGTGCTCTATATTGATATGTGACATTTTATTTGAATAGAGAATCATGAGACAGAGCTTATCAAAAAAACACAGTTCACAAATTTGCAGTTATCCTGGGTAAAGCAATTGATCTGTCCCCGGTATGACAAAAGGAATCTGAGTTAAGATCATAAGATCTCCAATAGACTGGGGACCCGAACTTTCAGTTAGGTTTTAGGAAAATAACAGAATGTAAATGCAAGATCACAGTGTGTTTTGGTAATGAAAATCCTTCATGAAGGAAGTAGGCAACAAAATTCAATAGCATGTGGAAAGTCATTTTAAACACTTGCAAATGCAAGCTTAAGAGCATTGATAATAAAGATAAAATAAGTATTCCACAATTATTTTTTATCTCTAGTGGGAGCTGGAAAATAACACAAAGCAGGATGCTGAACCTCCCCCATTCTGCAGCGCAAAGACTTTCCTTGGAGGTCACACACAACACTTAGCTTGGAGCTCCTAGGATTATTGATAGCAGCAGCCAGCCCGGAATGGAAAAATTCCATAGGTAGGCAGTAAATATTTGAAAAGACCTTTCAGTTTGGGGAATGGTTTATATTGTTGCTTAAAAATGTAGTTTGAGAGCCATGGGAGCCTACGATTGGAGTGCTGGCATGTTTTACAAATGATACCCATTTGTCCTGAGCGAAACATTCCACCCCTGTAAATGTCAGTTTCACAGTGACCAGATATGATGAATGAGTCCTCTGGCTCCTATTAATATGGAGGTCACACATTTAGGAAAAAATTAGAGACCATTGCAAAATTAATTCTCCCTCTCAGTGTGGCAAAAATGATAGGAAAGGAAATGGGGAGAGCAAGTTTGCAAAAAATATGAAACATCAAGTTTCTATCTGAACGCCTCTCTGAGCCTCCAACTTCATAAAGGAATTATCTTAATCATATTGGGGAAAAATTTGAGAGGGCTTGAAATATGATCTCAGATGGAAACTACGACACAGGGAAGTATAGCATAAATTTCTAGGCACTCAAGCTTGGGATATTGCAGGCATGATTCCATAGCTCAACCCCTGAAAGGAATAATAATTACTATTTGGCTATTTGTCAAGGTGAGGGTTCCACTGAGGGAACGTCTTATTCAATCTGGGAGCTGAAATTACACAACTGGTGAGATATTAAATAACAGCACAAAGCTGAAAAGGGAAAAGAAGGCAAGAAAGTAGCTGAATTGTAAGTGAGGAATAAGTAGATATAAAGAGTAGGGAGGGAATGAAGAGGAGGGTGATTGTCTTCACCAGATGCCAATTTTGGCCTTAGTTTGATTATATTTAAATTCATAGGACTTTTTTGTAATCTATTTATGTGTCTGTTAATGACAAATGATATCACTTTGCAATTAGCAGGTGTGGTAAATTAATTAATCAACCAACGGGTATTTATTAAGAGCTTAATATATTCAAAGCCAGTGCCAAGCATATAAAAATTATGTTATAGTTCTTATCTTGCAGTTTTCTTACAGAATAGGATGATACACAAAAAATCTAACAGTAAGAAACAAAACATGACACATAAAAAACAAATGGTACCATGTATGCCAGAGAATTTCAGAGCAAGAAAGCAATTTACACTGCTGGAAGGTATTAACGTAAGGACAAGAGGGAATGGAACACAAATGTATATTTGCTGTGCATTTGAGCTTTAAGGATCCTTTCTTTGAACATGAATGCAACAAATGTGTGCAGTATACACTTATAATATTGGAGCCAGGGTACTAGGTATTCACATCGCACACACACACACACACACAATGTTAATCTCTACATTCTATATGCACTTTTTCAAATTAGGTGAATTATTTTCTATAGTTCTTTTAGGCAAGCATTGGCATATTCCTTAAGGGTAAACTATGGTATTTATGATGGCATGTTCCTGATGACATGACTTTTAAATACAACTTTGTACCAAGAAAATAATAAAAATATTCAGTGAATAAGAAGTGTAACATATGTTTTTAAAAAAATCAGTGTGTGAATGCTGAGGGCAGGTGTTTAATCTCTGGTATATCAGGCAAAAACTGGTTTATATATTAATCATCCGAAAAATTCTCAGGTGTTAGCTGTTTTATGAAGGTGTTCTAAAGTCCTGGTATAGGGTTAGAACAAGGACAAGCATTTTTTTTTTCTTGACAGAGGTATAAAGGTATCCATTATAACCCCTGACTATCAAATTACTCTCTGTTTGTCATACCATTTAAAATTTACATGGAACTAAGACCTTAAATGTCAGAATTCCTGTTATAACTTAGACTCTAGTGTCCTTAATTAATGCTTCATGTTCTTGTTATGGTTATTTAGAATTTGCTGTAATCCCTAGAGCCATAAATTTCTTTTACAGGTCTTTGCGGTATGAACTTTAACAAAACAGCTATAAAGGGTAATAGGCAAGGGTAGTATATTACAGAGTTGTGGTGGCAAGATGGGAGGAAGGAGGGAATATTTTGAAAACATATTAAGAGATTTTGTTTTTTTGCAAGAGCTTTGGGACTGAAGCAAATTGGACATTAAATGTAGTCAAGAACTATATTCTCATTTAATGTTTAAAATAGGTATATGTTGTTTGTTTTGTTTTCATATGATTATCAATTTTAATTATTACTGAATTCCAATCCATTTCATTCAAATTTTTGGATGCCTACTGTGTGTTTTCCATTGTTTTTTGCTATTGAAGTTAGAAAGAAAGGAGATGGCAAGTTTTTTCTGTCATTTATCTTCAAAAAATTATTTTAGGAAGGTATAGGAAGAATAGCATATATGAAGCAATTACAGGTCATTTCTACACAAAACATAAATCTGCCACGATGTGTAGAATAGTCTATGAAATTTGATAGTGACTGGACCTCATGGGAAAAGATCTGAGGGAACTAAAATTAACAGGGGGTCCACTATGAAGAAGAAAAACTAAGTGTTGTAAAGTAAATAACATCTGAAAGTGGGAATAAAAGTGAAGACCACTCACAGGAGACAATATTATCAGGAAATTCATAAAAGTGGAATAAAATACACTATGTATTAGATAAAATACATGGTTTTAGACTTACAAATATAATTTGATTTGTTATATTATTTATTTAAAGGAGAGAAGGAGTTCTGTAAAAACGTAGTATTTGATATTTGGAATATCCATATTTTAGATGCTTCAAGAGTAACTTAAACTGATTCAAAGAGAATCAAGAGGGAAAATAGTACAGGAGGTAAGGTGCTTGTCTTATGGGACTTACCAGGGAACTCATATGCCCTCCCCTTCAATAACCACTTACTACCAGGAATGAGTTATGAGTAGAGATCCAGGAGTAAGCACTGAGTATAGTTGGGTAAGGCCCCAAAAGCAAAACAGCTGAAGAGACAATAGCAACAACTGCAAGAACAGAAGGTGAATGAAAATCACCTTGAGGGATATTATATGTAAGGTTGGACAATAGATTTACTTGCCAGCATATGTTTATAAGTTTATGTTTATTACCTTATAAAACATAGTATGTTGGCATATTTACATTCTAGCATAACGATTTCACCATAACTCTTTTTGCAGCGCTGAATGTTCCCCATTTCCATAACTCCCCACATTCATGATCATTTTTAATTATCAAAACATTACAATGGTGTAAAAAATTATAATAAAGCCCTCAAATTATTCCACAAGATAGATTTAGAAAGTTTATTAGTCATGGGTTTGAATATTTTTTCTATCTACTGATGCTAAGCATCAAAGTAAAAAGAGCCTGTTATTCAATAGTTATTTAAAATAAAATACTAAAAATTTAGAATCATTATTTCCATATTACATAGAATGTCAAATGTCTAGCGTACTACAATTGATTCTTTTTTAAAGTATTTTATTATATCACTCTGAGATATACAATTACAAAGATGTTCATAAGATGTTCATATTTGGGTTTCGTCATACAGTGTCCCAGCACCCATCCTTCCACCAGTGCCCATTTCCCACCACCAATGTCCCCGATTCCCCTCCCTCCTTCCCCTAGCCTGCCTCATGGCAGGTTCTTTATTTCTTTCCCTTTTTCTCTATTTCTTTCTTTCTTTCCTTCCCTTTCACATTGTAGATTACAATACATACAATAAAAGGTTGTTATGTGTATCTTTTGCCTGCATTTAATGCTCAGTTCTAGGTTGGTATTAGCACTTTCGACAATTGTTAGCACACTGTTTAATTTTCTGTCTTACCCAGCCTCTGATTCCCACACGCTTGTGATAATTTCCACCTTTGACAAGACATCCTGATCCATGTTTCGCCTGACCTTGGATATTGGTACATAATATGCACACACAATTACACACACACACACACACATATATATATATATATATATATATATACATATACATATACATATATATGTGTGTGTGTGATGTAAATAAATGCAGTCATTATATATCTGTCTCTCTCCTTCTGGTTAATTTCACTCAACATGATTCTGTCCATGTCCATCTATTTATAGGCAAATTTCATCACTATCACTATCACTATCACTATCTTCCCGTTAATCATGTATTTGCTAGAGCGGGCACCAGTAATATCTCCATATGTCCTGTCTCATGCTAAGAGAACCCAAAGGCATCTGCTTGCTCCAGGAACATAAAGAGCCTCAAACCGCTATATTAGGTCACAGGAATGACCTAATATAAATGTTATGGTATTTGGCATATAAAATACTACACGAGCAGCTTGCCAGGCTTGCCGTGCAGGTGGCATACTGTTGTGGTCACCTTTAAATAAAGCATTTATTGATGAACCACACGGCCGCTTAGTCGCTACGCTAGCCAGGATGTGATAGTCTGGTCTGCTGGGTGGAGTTGTGACGAGAGGGAAGTCCAGATGTGGAAAATGGCAGGCCCCATGGAGTAGGGGGGGTACGCCTGGCTTGTTGTGAGGCTCTGCAGGGGTGGCAGGCCAGGGCTAGAACTCCGCCATGCCTCCCAGGTGCCTTATGAGTGGCTGGGCACAGGGAGAGTAAGTAGCAGCTCTGCCCCATGTCTGAGAGTCTCTGGTTCAGCATACCTGGGCCGGATTGAAAAAAAACAAAACTGCTGCAGGGTGGGAGTCAATGATCCTGGCTGTGATAGTCTGGTCAGCTGGGTGGAGTTGTGTCAAGAGGGAAGTCTGGATGTGGAAAATGGCGGGCCCCATGGAGTGGGGGTGGTCGTCCTGGCTGGTTGTGAGGCTCTGCTGGGTGGCAGGCCAGGGCTAGAACCTGCCATGCCTCCCAGGCGACTGATGAGCGACTGGGCACAGGAAGAGCAAATAGCAGCTCTGCCCCATGTCTGAGAGTCTCTGGGAACAATGGATGAGTGTCCCCTTTTCCCACATCCACTCCAGCACTTGTTGTTCTTGCTCTTTTGGATATGTGCCAGTCTCTGTGGTGTAAAATGATATCTCATTGTTTTTTTGATTTGCATCTTTCTGATGATTAATGATGGTGAGCATTTTTCATATGTTTTTTGGCTATTTGAATTTCTTCCTTGTTGAAGTTTCTGTTAATTTCTTCCTCCCCATTTTTTGATGGGGTTGTTTTTTTTTTCTTGTAAAGTTCTAGCAGTGCTTGATATATCCTGGATATTAATCCATTATCAGATAGGTATTGGGTGAATATTCTTACCCATTCTGTGGACTGTCTTTGTATCTTGGTCATTGTTTCTTTTGAGGTACAGAAGCTTTTAAGTTTCATGTAGTCCCTTATATTTATATTTTACATAAACACAAGTTGTTTATGTAAAAGTTGCTTACAACATATCTAGTTGCTTTGTTAGTGATGTTTCACCTTTGAAGATGCCTTTAGCTTCAATGTCATGGAGGATTTTTCCTATATTTTCTTCGATGTACTTTATGGATTCAAGTCTGATATACACTTGATTCTTAACTGAAACATGAACTTACATGTATTGTAGTATGGTTGAATTTATTCATGCATAAACTTGTGTTATATGTCTGGCTACACTGGCACGTGATAGGGTCAAATGGAAATGTTACTGGCACCCGCTCGAGCAAATCGATGAATAGTGGGATGCCAAGTGATCAGTGATATGTTTTGTAATATAAGGTAGGGCAGGCCAGTTGAAACTACAGTTGTGAACAACTAATGATCCAAAAGCAATTTAATATGACACCCTGGTAGTGAGTGTGATATTAGACCATTGTATACATGAAACACTATCATTGAAAGTGTCCTAAATCATGGGGGCTGGAGCGATAGTCCAGCCGGTACAGCGCTTGCTTTGCACGCTGCTGGCCTATCCCAGCCAGGGTTCGATCCCTGGCATTTCACATGGTCCCCCGAGCACTCTCAGGAGTAATTCCTGAGTGCAGAGCCAGAAGTGACCCCTGAATATTGCTGGGTGTGACCCAAAAAGCAAAAAAAAAAAAAAAAAAAAAACAGAAAGTGTCCTAAATCATTGTCTCAATAAAAATTGGGGTTTACCCACATTCCTTCATTTTGTTATTTCTTGCCCACCCTGTTACATGTATTATGTTTAAATTTCTTTAACTCAGGATATAATATTAATAGCCAATTACCATATAGTGAGTGAACTAGGGGTCAAACATGGTTAGGCATGAAAAAGAAGTACCTTACAGACTATGCCATTTTATGACACCTATAATTATATTATTTTAAAATAAGAGATAGAATTATTTGTTTCAAATTAATTATTTTCTTTTCTCCATCAATCTACTTCATGAGAAAAAGTCACATGTAGACTTGAAATTAAAGTTTCTAGTTTAAATTTTTTTGCATTTTATCATGAGATATATTTGTTTTATGTGTTTTTGTTGTTGTTGTGAGCTATACGCTTTGTTGCTTTTGTGTGCTTTTTGTGATTATTAGTTTTATAATGGCCCTATTTTTAAAGAAAGGTCAATAGACATATCAATCAAAGGATCCAAATATTTTTAGGAATTGACAAAATAACTATAAAGTTTATATAGTGATACAGAATGCCAAGAATAGCAAAGCCAAGTTGAAAATAGGGTTGATCGATTTTGGCAAAGACAATCAAGTGAAAGTGATTATCTGCCAACCCAGTCACTGAACCCACCAATTGGAGAATATTCACCCTCTTCCCCTGTTCTTTGACTGTGCCATAAACTTGTTTTCTCCACTTCTAGGAGCCACCCAAGGACATATCCCTAGATAAAATATGTTGATATACTCATATTATAGTAAAACTAATTAAACATCCCAAAACTCTGAACACGCATGGTCTATCGGTGGCTTGTTGTGAAATACATACCCATAACATATAATTTTAATAGGGAAGAGTAAAGCCTTGAAAACAGAGGAAATGAATGCATTTTATGTCCAGCTTATGCCAGGCCCTATTTGATTTCTGGTAGTACAGAAACACATTTACATTTGCAGATGTGACCCTCTAGGTGCTGGCCTTAGTACTGGTCCTCAGCAGTGCCAGGTTTGAACACTGGGCCATCAGGCCATAAATCAGATTGTCACTGGAAGTTGCCCTAAAACTTCTGAACACGTTGAAAGAACCCTCCCCCTTCCCCATGCCCACAGCAATAAGCTCATAATATAGAATATTTTAAAAAGCTATGTCTGGAAATTTATTAAGGACTGCTAGGTTCTATTTTTTACCTGTGTGGTAATATAATAACGATGCACACATTTAATTTCTTCACACCTTTCATTGTGTGTTTCATTCTTCAGTACAAAGTCTGTTGAGATGATTGATTAGTGTTGGAAAGGAAAATGGAGGATAAATAAATTTAGGAGAAAAATACCAACTTTGGATTTGTGTATGAACTTTTCACAGCCTGTGGGGATGGATTAAGCAGTGATCAATCAGAATAAAGGCATAAAGTGTAAGTGAGAAATTAGAGATGAAATAAACATCTAGGCAGTATTTGTTAACTGAATTTATAATTAAGGCAATGGGGTGATGAGGGGTGGATTCTGAGAGAGAGAGAGAAGTAAAAAATGCCTGTCATAATGCAGGTTGGGGGGGGGGAGAAATCAGGGGACATTGGTGGTGGGAAATGGTCACTGGTGGAAGGATGGGTGCTGGAACACTGTATGACTGAAACCCAAATATGAACACATTTGCAACAGTATATCTCATGGTGGGATAATAAAAAAAATTAAAAGGGGGGATTCTCAAGAATAGAATAGGTAAGATTTTTAAGATAATTTATCATTACGGATTTATATATGTGTAGATAGACCGATAGATAGATAGACTGATAGATAGATAGATAGATAGATAGATAGACAGATAGATAGATAGATAGATAGACATAGATAGATAGATAGGCAGGTAGATAGATAGACAGATAGATAGATAGATAGACAGATAGATAGATAGATAGATAGATAGATAGATAGATAGATAGATAGATAGATAGACAGATAGGCAGATGGATGAGATGGATGGATGGATGGATGGATGGACGGATGGATGGATGGATGGATGGACGGACGGATGGACGGATAGACGGATGGATGGATGGATAGATAGATAGATAGATAGATAGATAGATAGACTGATAGATAGATAGATAGATAGATAGATAGATGGATAGATAGATGGATAGATAGATAGATAGATAGATAGATAGATAGATAGATAGATAGATAGATAGATAGATAGATAGATAGATAGATAGATAGATAGATAGATAGATAGATAGATAGATAGATAGATAGATAGATAGATAGATAGATAGATAGATAGATAGATAGATAGATAGATAGATAGATAGATAGATAGATAGATAGATAGGTAGATAGATAGATGCAGGTAGGCAGGTAGGTAGACAGGTAGGTAGACAGGTGGTAGGCAGGTAGGTGGCTAGGTAGGTAGGTAGGTAGGTGGCAGGCAGGTAGGTAGGTAGGTAGGTAGGTAGGTAGGTAGGCTGGTGGTAGGTAGGTAGGTAGGTTGGCAGGTTGGTAGGTAGGTTGGTAGGTTGGTAGGTAGGTTGGTAGGTAGGTAGGTTGGTAGGATGGTAGGTAGGTAGGTTGTTAGGCTAGGTAGGTTGTTAGGTAGGTAGGAAGGTAGGTAGGTATGTAGGTTGGCAGGTAGGTAGGTAGGTAGGTAGGTTGTAGGTAGGTAGGTAGGTTGGTAGGTAGAGGTAGGTAGGCAGGCAGGTAGGCAGGCAGGTCATTCAGGTAGGTAGGTAGGTTGGTATGTAGGTAGGTTGGTAGGTAGGTAGGTTGGTAGGCAGGTAAGTAGGTAGATACATAGATGATCGAGAGATAGAGAAGATAGAAAGACAGATAGAATACTCTAATGTCACTAGAGAAAAATTTATTTTAGTGAGGTGATCTGGCACAGTTGAAAGTGTACAGAGTAAACATAAGGAGCTGAACTTAGAAGAAAGGTGCATCATTGAAATAAAGACAGATTATGGGAAATTAGATTCATACATTGGTGTAATTGCCAGTGAAAAAATGAGTTATTTCTCAAATATGGACCTATTTTATCTATGCAGTATGAGATGAGGGCAGAGATGAACTGAAGGAAGATAAAGAGTTTGAAGAGAAAGGAAAGTGTATGAAATAGTCATCCTAGGATGTGAGCAAGTATACGTTCCTGGGAAATTTATTAAGATTGTCTTGACAGTATTGAATGTTCATTTAAGATTTGTGGCCAACCTGGAATCTATTTGATTAACGAACCTAAGAAATTGTTCAGGAACTACAAACAGGAAAATTAATGTTCAATGGCTTAAGCTATTCATTGTGGTTTTAAATGCTTGAATAAATCGAATATATGGAAACAATTTAATTATTGTCCAATTACTATGTTGTATGTAAACAAACAACCCATAGTAGAACTCACTATCTGAATTACCTATTTTAAGTCTCAAAGATATTCTGGCAAAGGCTTCATATAAATAATATAGCATCTCTATGTCAATCAAAGTACTTATAGAATTACAACCGCATACCAATCATGGCAGCAGACGTACTTGAATAAAAAATACACACTTTTACCTGACTTCCTGAATAATTGCTTTTAGAGAAAAACTTTATGTTAAGTTATAGACATTTTTTGTTTTAATTTATACAAATATGTTGCAAATAGTCTTTCTGAAAATTAGGATCTTAAGTGAATAATGAAATGAATGCGGTTTTCTTCCTGAGAAACTATGTATTTGACTTGGAAGTTAAAAAGGGAGCAAAAGCAAATGATTACAAATAAAAGTAAAGAAATATGAAAACCATAGTGCATCAGTTCACACAGTACCACCTGGACAATTAGTGCTTAACTCGCTAAATCCTTCTTTGGGTCTCCTTTTATAATTCTAAAGTCAAGGAGGAAAAGTTGGTTTTTGATTGGTTGATTTGATTTGATTTCCTATCTACATCGTGCTGTTATCAAGGATCACACATGGCAGGCTTGGGGAACAAATGGGGCACTAAGTATTGAATCCAGAACAGGCATGTTCAAGGCATACGTCCTACCCTTTGTACTATCATTCCAGCCCCTATATTTTTCAAAATACAAAACTGATTGGAAATTATGGAAGTCATTACATAAAAAGTTACAGTGCAATTAAGATGCTCAGGTCAAGACTTAAGATACTCATATCATTTGAAATCATTCAATATACTGACTTCATAGGATAATATTCAGCTTTGATAGAGATATTAAGTGGTAAAGGGTAATTAGAATAGAGAAGGGATCAGTGTGACAATAGTTAAGAATGATCACTATGGACAAGAACTGAGTGTTAAAAAGAAGGCAATGGGATATTCATGACATTTTAGTATCTGTTTTGCAAGCCATAATGCCAAAAAGGAGAGAGAGAGATGGGAGAAGAGACAGAGATAGAGAGAGAAAAGGGAGAAGAGAGACAGGCACAGAGAAAGAGAGAGAGAGAGAGAGCAAAAGTGTCTGTCATAGAGGAGTGGGGACATTGGGGGAGTGACAGATGTTGCAACATTATGTGACTGAAACCTAATAATCAAGAACTTTATGTATCTCATGGTAATTCAATTAAAAATGGAAAAGAAAAGAAAGTGGAGAGTTGGTAATTTCAACACTGTAAAATACTAAAAAAAGTTCTGTGAGTGAAACACAATATTTTTATATAAATATATGATTTCAAATCGACAGCTTAGGGAATAATGAGTAGAATTTTCCAAATCATTTTCAATTAGAAAGTTGTAGACATGATGATCAATTATTCTAATGCCTGCATTACCTAAAATAGGAGAAACGATGTTTATGATTAAGAATGTTAAGCTTGACACATATAAAGCTTGATACCTTGGAGAATTTTATTCAAACTAATTTTTTTTTCAAATTTTATTTAATTAGGTATATGTTGGCTATGTTTGAGCCCCACTGTTGAATAAAATACATTTAGTATTTGTTTAAAAAAAGAGCAGTGTGATATCTCAAAGTTTGGTATACTGATGTACCAGGTATCCCATCACATTTCATAGAATTATGTATGGGGCATACAATCACAAGTGTGTGGGCATGATGAAAGGTCTGTGGAAGATTATCAAAAATTTCCCTACACAGTATGCTCAAAATACACAATGGAGATTTAATAATCTCCATTGTCTTCATCTAGGGATATATTACTAGACTGTGTTTGGAGAGTTAGCTTCAATAAGCAATGGAGAGTATCACTTGTATCACTTGTATCCCTTGTCTTCCCGTTGATCATTGATTTGCTCAAGCGGGCAACAGTAACATCTCCGTATGTCCTGTCACATGCTAGTAGAGCCCAAGGGCATCTGCTTGCTCCAGGAACATAAAGAGACTCAAACCATTAAATCAGGTCATGGGAAATGAGATCTATAATTTTTACTGGTATTTGGCATATTGAATTAGAAATGGGTAGCTTGCCAGGCTCTGTCGTGATTTTCCCATGATTTTCCCCCTCCCCAGCCTGCGCCTGTGGCAGGCAATTTTCATTCTCTCTCTCCTTCTCTCTCTCTCTCTCTCTCTCTCTCTCTCTCTCTCTCTCTCTACCCTACCTCTCCCTCTCCCCTTCTCTTACACACTATGGCTTGCAAAGCATACAGTTAGAGGTTATCATGTAAATCCTTTTGCCTACTTTCAATGCTCAGTTCTATGCTGTATTAACATATACAATAATTATCCGTAGGCCGTTTCTTCCTCTGTAGTGCCTAACCTCTGACTCTGACACATTTGCAGTAGGTTTTACCCACTGACAAGACCTCCTGATCCATGTTTTGTCTGACCTTGGATATTTTTTATATCCCTAATTTTTATATCCCTAAATGCAGCCATTGTTCAGTGTATGCATAGGATAAATTCAAACAAAGTTTGAGAAAAGTTTGAAATATGTGTTGTCCATATGTGCAGTGCTGGTGGGTCTGGTGTTAACTAGTAGAAATCCACTACATTCTAGAAACTCAGAAAGTGGATGCAAGACCAGAAAAGGGCCAGACTCACACATAAAACCCCATAAAAAGTCATGACCTTATCATTATCGTTGCCTTATATGGTCAGTAATGGTCAATATAAATAGTGCCGGCTAAGGGAGCAAGCATGAAGCTGTGGGACGGGTGGCAAGTGAGGGTTTCTGGTGGTGGGAGGGAACAATGATGGTGGGATTGGTGTTGAATAATGAATATCTGACAACTATATTGTGAAAATCTGTGTACTTTTTAAATCATGGTGTTTAAATGAAGTTTAAAAAAAGAAAAGAAAAGAAAAAAAGAGTTGTGAGTCCTACTCTTTCAATGGAATTGTCTTGATCTCACACATGATATTTACTACTTGTGTGAACAATAAAAAGTCTCTATATGAAATTAGCTTGCAACTTAAAAGACAAGAATTAATGTAAAATTTTATCTTTTGTATTATTTATTTTGGGCCACACCCAATGGTGTTCAGGGCTCAGCACTCAAGGCAAACACCCCTCTCTGCTGCGCTATCACTGTCCTCCAATGGGAAAGATCTTTTAAAATAATCTATGAATAGCATTCATCTCAGTATAAATTGAAGAAGGAAATAAGAAGATTCAGAGAAAGATAAACAGTAAAGATAAATGGATTAATGAACCTTCAGCTACTTAGAAAAATAAGGGACCAACATTGTTATCTTATCAAAGTTTCCTAGATATCTTGAAAGTTAGTTTTTTTTTTTAAACTCTGAATATTGCTTCTTGGAAAACTTGGACAAAGTTCTCAAATCACTTAGCTGGTGCTTCAGGATTTCCACAGAGAACAAAGTTAAAGAGGCTTTATATTATTGTTTCATTATGGATTATTGTCTACTTAAAAGGCAGTGATGGATGGATGAGGTGAGCAATGCAGAGAATGGAGAGCTGCAGAAAAACACATCAGTAAGGTGGTTGTCACTAAGTAAAACCAGTTCTCAGGTCATATGGAATGGTCTCCCAGGGAGCAAGGTCAATAGCTTTCAAGACTGTTGATCAGAGGAGAAAGTGGAAGCATTATCCATTGCATATCTCTCACTGGCCAAAAGCTGACCCATGCCTTTCTTGATTGTGCAGGACTAGACTCCACTTAAAGCCAGATACAGGCATCCACAGTAAAGAATGGTAGTAAGATAAAAGTTCCCAAATGAAGACAGGAAGCAAGGGACTGTCAAGTGATAACCTCCTGAAAGATAACTGAGCCAATGTCTTTAAGAAAGCTGATTAATCCATGAAGAACTGTCACATAGTGTTACAGCTTTTAAACTGAAATGATATTTATGCTTCCAGATTATTATAAATATTAATTAGCATATAAATTACACATTGGCAAAGCAAGGTCTTAACAAAATTCAACATGTCCCTTACTGAATCGTGTCATCAACCAAAACATTTCATATTTGAAATTTATGTTAGTGTTTACAATGCTCGAGATCATGATTAAGAATCAGCTGTGCCTATATATAAGACTAGCATGGATATGACCTTTATTCATGAGAATTTCAGGAAATTTTAGACAACTATTAAAACATTTTTGATATGGAAAAATGGGGAATATTAAATATGTGACTACATTTAAGAAGTCAGAAAATATTAAGTGACTAGGGGCGAAGCGATAGCATAGCGGGTAGGGCATTTGCCTTGCATGTGGCCGACTGGTGTTCAATAGCCGGCATCCCATATGGTTCTCTGAGTACTTGATCACTTGATGACTTGACATCCCGTTATTCATCAATTTGCTTGAATGTGCGCCAGTAATATTTCCATTCACCCTATCACATGCCAGTGTCGCCCAATGGCATCTGGCTGCCTCAGGAATACAAAGAGACTCAAACTGTTCGTTCAGGGTTCTGACGAAGAAGTCTCACCATCTTGTAGGTGGGCAGTCACGTGATCTTTTGGCATCCCGTGGGTTCCACTCGGTAATGGCTCTAGTCCAGCAGTTGTCTCCAAATCGCATTACATGTCCAGCCTATCTGATTTTTTGATGCCTTGGCAAATGAGACAACATCCTTCTGGAACTCTGGAACAGCCACAGAGGTTGGAGTTCTGAATTCCTTCTTTCACTTGAGTAAGGCGTGATATTACAAGCATAAGTTCTTTCGAATCCTCTTTGGTAGACCCAAATAGCATTCTCATCCTGCTTTCGCAGGGCCCAGGTCTCTGAGGCATATGTTAATGCAGGAAGAACAGTGGAGTTGAAGAGATGTGCCCAGAGCTAGAGGTTTTTTGTCTTTTTTAGCTATTTCTTCAATGCTTTTGAAGGCATTTGTCACATTCAGTCGACATCATGGGGTAAAAAAGGAATAACTGATTCGGGAAGTATCAAAAGTCTCATTACTCATTAATATTTAAACATAATAAGTCTATTTTTAGTAACAATATAATTTGGAGCAACTTGTGGGTAATGATTTGTAGATTTTCACCTGTCACTTGTATTCCTGTTGTTCATTGATTTTCTTGAGTGGGTGCCAGTAACGTCTCCATTCATTGGGAATGAGGTCCATTATTGTTACTTTTTTGGCATATTGAATACACCACAGGTAGCTTGCCAGGCTCTGCCATGGCTCTGTGTTCATCCAGGAGGACAACATTTTTTGTGATTTAGCAATACCAAGCTAGGCATTCTCACAAGGATATAAAAACATAAATTTGCAAGGATGTGTGCACCCCTATCTTCAGAAAAAACATTATTCACAATAGCTAAATCATGTAATCAATCTAAATTACCATTAACTGATATCTATATAAATAAGTAGTGATACAAATATATATTATGGAACACTAATATGCCTTTTAAAAAAGATAATAGATCAAGTAGAATAAGCAACAAAATAAAAGAGAATCATCATATGGTTTCATTCATATGTGGAATGTGAAGTACTACAGAGTATATGATGAGAGAACACAACAAAATTAACATTTAGATTTGGTGAGACCTGTCATGTTACCAGAGGAAAAGTGGAAAGGGGAAAAGAAGGAATGAAAAGACAGGTATTTTCCCTGGTAGAATGGCACTGGGAAATTGGTGGTGGAAAGGGTGGCAAACACACAGATATACATATGTGATATTAAATCACTAAAATGATATATTGTAAACCTATTTTATGTCAATGTAAAATGAATTTTAAGAAATAGTTATTTCAATATAGATAGTTACCAATTAGACAATCTGGTGTGATTTTTCTAGAACATAAACCTCTTCTCTACTATAAAATTTTGAAAAGGCAGCTGCTTAACTGCTTGAAATGATGGAAGGGACATCAATGCCCAATGTCTTGTGTAACATACTTTTAATTAATCCAATGCTGTAATCCCGTATTTCTCGTTTATCTGTTAAGGTGATTGAAGCTTTCCATCCCTGATTTATCTCTGGATCGCCCTAGTTCGCCTTCTGTCCATACAGAATTTTACCACTATCCGTCTTGCCAAGCCTATTAACAATGCATTATCCATTCCATCTTCCAAAAATTATTTGCTATATCTCATTCATTGATATACATTTTTTACTTATGAAAAAGAGCTTCTTTGATCACTTTCAGTTATTGTTGATTAAATGAGAAATGAATGTGTATATTTAGTACACCATGGTTGAATAAATGTTGAACATTTTATTTTCCATAGGATATAATCTACTTTCTTTTAAGACCACCACTAATATTTTCTCCAGTGTTTCTTTTTAGAGTTTTAGGAAGGGAAATTTATATGACTTTGTAAGAATTTTAAAATAACTGTATGTTAGAATATATACAGATGAGGCAAAATATATGATAAAATGTGTAATAGATGATTCTGTTAATCAATAAATATACACTAAGTCTATAATAGATGCTAGATTTTGTTTGGACAAGGGTGAAAATAACAAGATCCTGTTATGTTGGAATAATTTGAAGAGGTTCTGTGCAATATTAGAGATTGTTTTGTTTCTAAAGTAAGCATAAAATGGAAATCAGGGCAAAGTGAGGCCATGCATCTCATGTAAGTTAGGCTAAACATTGATTTCATTCTTATATAGCATTAAACTATTGAGACATTTTAAGTCAGAAAACAACAAGAGTTAAGATAATTTAATTAATAATTGCATAATGAGAATGAACTAGGGCTAACAGACAAAATGCCTCTGGACCTATCATTGTGTTATAAATTTTGAGGTGTCAGATAATTGTATTTTGCTGATAAAAAGACAGGGAGTAAAAAATTCAGTAGAAATAATGAAGTATTATTTCAGTAGAAATAATAAAGTTTTATATGCTTATAAAACTTCATGTAAATTTGGAATGGGGAGGTTAGATAATTTATTCAGCACTCTTATCTGCCTTTTTAAAGAGTTCTAGCATTTTCTAAGATAAAGTTAAGTCATAATAATTTAATATTTAAAATACATTACTTTGGAGCATTCCATTTAATGTTTCTTTTTTTTAAAGTATTTTATTATACCACCGTGAGATATATAAATAAAAAGATATACAATTAAAAAGTTCATGTTTGGGTTTTGGTCATACAGTGTTTCAGCACCCGTCCCTCCACCAGTGCCCATCTCCCACCACCAACATCCCCAGTTCCCTCCCCCTTCCCCAGCCCTGCTCCATGGCAGGTTCTTTATTTCTTTCCCTAATGTTTCATTAAAATATTTTCTTCATGTTTACTGGAAGATCTTTGGATTTCTAAGTCAACAAGTTTCATGTATAGTCAATAACATAAGTCACAACACACTCAAATATGTTGGAATTGATATGATTTTATATACAAAATCAAAAATAAGTTAAGTTTAATGAATTACTTCGTTTATCTAAAAGTGGACATGGAGAAATTAGGGTTATGAGTCAGAGTGTCTATGAAAATGTAGCCAGTTTTAGAAGGTTTTGTAAGTTTATTAAGAAGTAACAAAAATATTGGGTCTGGTGTGATAGTCCAGCGGGTAGTACTTTTGCCTTGCATGTGTCAAACCCAGGTTCGATCCCAGGCATCCCATATCGTCCCCCACAAGTGCCAGGAGTAATTCCTGAGTGCAGAGCCAGGAGTAGCCTCTGAGCATTGCTGGGTGTGACCCAAAAAACAAAAAAAAAAGTAACAAAAATATGGTACATTAAAGACAATGCTTAAAGATCAAAAGATACTGAAACACCACTGAATGATATTAGATTTAAAATGGAAAATGAAAACAAATTTTGCTAATGGCATCTCAGAAGACATATGATAGTAGTGTTATAGAAGCTGTGGAAAACTGAAAACGATTGACAATTATAGGATGCAAATACACAGATTTGCATATCAGCATACATTTTAGGAAATGTGTTTTATTTTCTCTCTGGGTCATGACCAGGGATACTCAGGGGTTACTCCTGGCTCTTTGCTCAGGAATTACTCCTGGCAGTGCTCAGGGGACCATATGGGATGCCAGGGATTGAACCTGGGTCAGCCATGTGCAAGGCAAACACCCTACCTGCTATACTATCACTCCGGCCCCTCTGTAGTATTTTAAAGGTATTAGTTACTAATTTGTCAGTGAAGGCATGTGCTTGACAGAAAGGGAAACATGCTTTGGATGAAATAACCAAAGAAACACATGTTTATTTTTTACACATATGTTTATTAATAAATAAGGTATGTATTTGGTAACTCATACAGTCTTGTGATGGAAGGATGTATCATTTAGTTACACAAAAAAGAGGAATTTAATATAAATGAAGGACATGTTTAGGGTAATTGTAGCTTCTATTTAGTTGGTTAGAACTTATTTCTTCTAACCTAAAGAAACTGAATATCTGGTTTTATATGATACTCCTCCAGGGACCGGAGAGATAGTATAGTGGGTAGGACATTTGCATTGCACAAGACCAACCCAAACCTGATCCTCAGCAGCCCATAAAGTTCCCCAAGCACCACCAGTAGTAATCCCCCTTTTTTTTTTGCTTTTTTGCGTCATACCGGCGATGCTCAGGGTTATTCCTGGCTCTGCACTCAGGAATTACTCCTGGCGGTGCTCAGGGGACCATATGGAATGCCGGAGATCGAACCCGGCCGGCATGGGCCGACCGCATGCAAGGCAAATGCCCTACCAGCTGGGCTATGGCTCGGCCCCATCCAGTAGTAATTCCTGAATGCAGAACCAGGAGCAACCTCTGAGTATCTCTAGGTGTGACCCAAAATGAAAAAAAAAAGTAAAGAAAAGAAAGAAACTCTTCTGCACCTTGTTATTCTCAGGTTGGTGGTCAGAGATTCAGAGTTTGTTTTCATTGAACATCATTCTCTGGCTTGGATTTTTATATGCCACTCATGACCATCTGGTATTTGTCTCACCTTCTGACTTATTTTGGTTGCAATGACATATTCAAGTTCTATTCATGTCACAGATAAAGGTAACCATTTTTATTATCATTTACCAGTATTATCTGGGTATTAAACTTCTCCAGAGTGAAATGTAAAGTATACATCCAAAGCAGAAATGTGAAGTCCATTTTCTCAGAATGTATTGTAAGATAAGAAAGTAAACATTTCGGGAATTTGAACAAATATGCATATTTTCCTTTGTCTCTGTTAGTTTATATAGTATTCTCAGGCGAATATACTCCAGCCTCTAGAGCCATTGCTTATGTTTCTGGCATGGTTGGCAACAGGGGGGAACGTGGAGCCGTTGACGTCCTTCTTCTGATATTCTGGAATACATTTTGTTCCAGAAGCATAGCCTTCTTCTCCCAGAAGGTCTAGTCCTGTTCTGGGTCTGAATTTTCCATCACAATGACCAGTCTCTTGAAATAGACCCTATCTGTTGGATTGTACAGCTTGACATTTTGAATAGTGTTTTTACCACCCTCTGTCTCTGAGCATGAAACAACATGGTAGTTGCATTCTGAGATTTTTGTGAAAGTTCATATTGTTTCCTAAAGAAGACAAAACAATTCATATTCCAACCAAAAGGGAATGAAAGTTATGTTTTCTCCAAATGCCTGCTGACTTGTTGGTTCTGACTTACATCTGCTGATGATATACTTCTATCTTTATGTCTGTCTGTTTGTCTATCTAGTTATATTTATATTACTATCACCGATCAACTTACAGGTAGATTGGTACAGTAGATAGATGTAACTGTATCATCTCAGATGGTAGCCCTCTTTCAGACATAAAGTGTTAATAATTTTAACCATTCTGTAATTGTCTTGTTTTCTACAGTTATTGTATCTATTACTGTGTAAATGTGTTCCTTTTTGTTTACTGTTGCATTTATTTTATTGCCACTCATGCTGAATCATCAAAGACACCACTGAAGTCAATAGCATGTAGTGATTTTTCTCTGCTTTCTTATTTGTATTCAGAATTCAGAGTGAACATATAGGTCTTTAATCAACTTCAAGTTAACTGTTGTATGAGGTGTCAATTAGTAGTCTAAATTCATTATTTTGCCTGTGGCTATCCAATTTTTAGCACCATTTGTTGACAGCCTACTTCTTTCTATGCCTTATGCTTTTTAGTTTCTTTGTTGCATATTATTCCACAGATACCTGAGTTTTTCTTTCTGGGATTTTATTCTATTCTTATTCCATTTTATTCCACTGTTTTATTTCAACCACACACTGATCTAGCTCCTATAACTTTATAGTGTAGTTTAATGTTGGGAAACATGGTGTAGCCCATGTTTATTTTTTCTGAAGATTATTTTTTCTACCAGCAGAGATTTGTGGTTTTGTATACATTTCAGTAATGTTCATATCATTCCTTCAATAATAGTTTTGTAATTCTGACAGTGCTTCCAATTCATCTGGAAAATGATTTTGATACTATGGTCATTTTAACAATGTTAACTCTTATTAGTTATGATCTCAGGAAATCTTTGCATTTCTTTATATATTAATTTCTTTGAATACTTGTCTTTTACCTCTTTTGTTAAATTTATTTTAAGGTATAATTTCTTTCATCCCTATGTACATTGGATTTTCTTAATTTATTTCTCTTGTAATATGTTATACAAATATAAATGCATATACAAATTCAAAAATGTTTTTTGTAGCCTACCAATGTATTGTGTGGACTCATATTTGTAATGATTTAACATTTTAGAATTTTAAAATCATGGTTTCAAATACTGTTAATATAGATAGAGTTCATGAATACAGGATCATAATACCACATTTTCCACCACATCCTGTACATTTTCTCAGGATCAGGAGATCCTTATTCCATTCCCCTGCACTCAAGTCCTACTGTAATAATTTGAATCTAACATATTAATTTTGTTCCTATATATTTTCTAGGACTCCCAACACTATGTGGGGTGTGTTGCCCAGAGCCTCCACATCTTGCTTGGAACTACCTCCTACAGGTCACTTTGTAGATGGGGCAGGAAAAAGTTTGAATCGTGACTATGTGGCATATCTTACCACGAATTCTGTGTAGCTGTTATAAATATTTTATCTCATGCTACCACAATCATCATGGGACTAGACAGATTTTACCAGTATTTTTATCTGACTACATTGGGTCTCTAAGTATGATATAGTTATAATTAGATGAGAGAGAAATGCTGTTTGCCTCCAAGAAAGCAAGTGTGGTTCTCTAAGTCTAAAGGCTAATATCCAAAACAACTGTGAAGTAAAGACAAAGATCTTGTGAAGGCTTTGAGAAATAGATACTTGTCTATAGAATATTCATAGTACATATACACGAATGTTTTATTAATTCTGAAATACAGTTCATCTCTGATGCCCTTCCCCAACTCTGCATAGGGCCTGCAGCGAACTTCAAGGGCACACCTTGGCTGCGGCAATATTAACATTTCAATGGGACCAGGTGAGGTCCTGGGAGAAGCAAAGCTGAAAGAATTGGTCTTAACTGCAATCTGTGGATGTGGGTCAGTCCGGGCTGAAAAGATATAAAAGCAGTAACTTTCTCTCTCTCCCCCTTCTCTCTTCTTCCTCTTTGCTGTCTTCCTTTTCCCTGCCTGCTCTCTGCCTCCGCTCTCCTTCCCTTCATTCTCTTCCCTGTTGGGCCTTCACACATGGTAATGGCCATCTTGGCTTAGGATTCTAAACCTACACATGGCCAGCCAGGAAACTAAAGTTTGTAGTTTCCTGTTACTAGATTGTATAACAGAAACAGTGAGAGTAAACGTCTTTTGAAACTGTGCTGGATTTGAGAGTCTTTCTCTGTCTGCCGACTACCGATCCCTGGAGCAGAAAGGGATCCCTATCTTTTCTTTTCTCATGGCTTTTGAGTTTTATCATGTGAGAAAAGTAGAACTAAAGGTTCAACAGGGGCCAGGTAATAAATATGGATGACAGCAGAATCTGAGAAGACTGTAATGGGTAAAGGATCCTATGCTCCATCTCAAGTTGAATGTGCGCCCCAACTTTAATGCCTCGTGTATCTGAATGCTAATCCAGGGTGGCTGGATCAATTGCATTTTAGTACTATGAGACATATGTCTGCTTTCATTTATTAATAGATAAGACCTGCAGAATTAGAAACAATGATGAGCTTTTTTACGAATATAGCATACATTTGTTACAGAAGACTAGTCCCTGAAGACTTTCATTGCCTTCAGCGTGTCTCATTTCAGCTTTTCATCCCTTGTCAAGGTTCTCTCTCTGCATGCTGGACAGTTTCCTTATAAATACTGTAGAGTTTTCTTAAATGAGTGACAGAAGAGAGGTCTTTGATGTGTTTTTGCGCTCTGTTGTGCTACCTGTGAAAACCCTTTTCTTCCTAAGGAGGAACTGCAGTCACTTCTCCTTTACCATACTCCTAATTCACGCTCATGTGTGCCTATTTGAGAGCTGACTCAGTATTATTTCTATAGAGGAGGAGAAAAAGATAGTTTCTGCTTTACCTATTAAACAGAGATATACAGGAAACATTGATACAACAGTCAGCATGGGAGAATATTGGAAAAAATATTGCCCAGGACATTTTTGTTTCCTGGATGCCAATCAAGCTCATCATCTTGGTGAATGCAAGCTGACAGGATACCCTTCGTGAAGGTTGTTGTTCATCATTGTTGTAGGACATTGACCTTGAGTTTAAAAAAAATTATATTTTTAGTTCTCTTTTATTATGGAACTTTGCAGACCAAGAAAATAATATTTTCTAACTTAAAATCTGGAACATTGCTTAAATTCCTATCTACAAATAATTTAAATGACTGAATTATAGAGCTCTTAATTTGCTGTTCTCTTCTGTTTGTGGATAGTATTTTACCATATGTGCCATCTAGGGCACTAAATGCATAGTAGGTGATCGATAAACATTTGCAAAATCAAATTGGATTCATGTCTGTGGTCTCAGCTTACCACGGTACACATATGGCTTTAATTTATGTTAGAGTTAGAATATTCAAGAACAGATTAAATTAAAGTGCCACCTGCCAAATTTCTAAAACCAAGGGAAAAACAGATTTATAGAATAATTGGAACAGGATATGAGAAAGTAAGCGCAGAGTCCCAAATCCCAGATTTTATTCAATCCATTTTAATTCCACAGATACTAATGCATATCTCGTTTGCAGAAGTTCTGCACTAGGTACATGAATCTATGACAATGTGTTTCAGCCTCATATTATATATATATATATATACCTATATATATACCTATATATATATATATATATATATATATATATGTATATATTGCTTTTTTGGGTCACAGCTAGAAATACTCAAGGTTTAGTTCTGACTCTGAATGCAGGAATTACTCCTGGTGGTGCTCAGGGAACTATATGCAATGCCAGGGGTTGAACCGGGTCAGCTATGTGCAAGACAAACCCCCTCCTCTCTGTACTATTTCTGGCTTCTCAGCCTCAGATAAGATGTTTGTTAACTTCCTATCTTTGTGGACTCGGAGTATGAATACAGTGTTTGTAATGCAAGTATGATCTGACATCACAATAGCTAGATTCATAATTCCTAAGCTTATGACAAAAAATATTCATAGATTTTATGTTTCAGTGATAAGATACTGTTATCGTTAATTTTACTTGGGTAGATCCTGGAATTCATGAAGCCTGCCTTCAGACTACAGGGAAGATGCTGTGTAATCTATGGATTGGAGTAGCTTGATTAGTAAGAAACTTTAGACCATCACCACCCAGAAACACAGCACTAGCATATTTAGGATTGAAATGATCCTTTCCTATATGGGCAATCATTGGGCAATCATTCCTAAAAAATGCTTATACCTAACCAGAGAAATTTAATTTTTACCCATAGCCACAAGTGGATTAGAAATCAAGCTGGAAGAAAGTCAGCCCTCTTAAGGCTCCTTTTATGAGTAACTCTGGGAAAAGAGGAAGCTTTTAGTACTACTAGAGGTATTTCTAAGGGCACTGATGCATAGGAGCCAGGTACAGTGGAAGAAAATAATGAAAAATTCTGATTAGGAGCTCAGAGAAAGGAATGGGACGTTTGTGCTCAACAATAAAATGTAATGCTCTATTAATCTATTTCTTGGCTGTCCTTACTCTGTAGGTTTTAAAAGTACACTTTTGTTCCTCATTTAGTTCTTAAACTATATTTCCTCCTTTCTTATCATTTTCCATATTTTGACACTGACTTTAATTGTGAATAGATTCAACTCTGCAAGGGGCAGAATATAATGTCAGCATCAAGAGAATCAATGCTTTTTTTGAATGAAATAAAATAAATGTGAGATATGGATAGAGCATATGAAACCTGCTCAGCAGATGTTCAGACATGTTCACTGTCAAAATCCATGGGCAGAGTTTCTGATTTTTTGGAATAGAGAAATCCCTCTGCCCCTAAAAATCCACGTGACAGGTTTAAATATGAATGTTTGTGTGTTTGCAAAATTTACCAGATCCAAATATATTTTCCTACCCAGATAATAGTAAAGATATGAGAGCCATATTAGGTCTGAATGACCCTTTAGCTCTGTGTCAGGGTATTTCAATCAATTGAGGAATATATACTTTCAATTCCTATTCTAAAATTGAGAAATTTAAAAGTAGTTCTCCTAATATCTAGTTATATTATAATTTTTCTTGTCATGCACTCCATGATATATGGAACATCCTATTTTTTACCTTTCCACTTAACCTGCTTGTAATCTAGCTTTGTATAGTAGCAAATGTAGAGTCTATATTTTCCAATCCTAAGTCAAGGTCAGATATATTAACCAATTTTTGTGATTTAACTCTGATTTCTTAATTCTTCAAAAAGGCTATATTTGATTACACTGTAATTGTTTTTTAATTATGAGAGAGAGGGAAGAAGAAGAAGAAGAAGAAGAAGAAGAAGAAGAAGAAGAAGAGGAGGAGGAGGAGAAGGAGGAGCAGGGGGAGAAGAGGAGAAGGAGAAGTAGAAGAGGAAGAGAAAGAAGAAGAAGAGGAAGAAGAGGAGGAGGAGAAGAAGGAGAAGTAGAAGAGGAAGAGGAAGAAGAAGAAGAAGAAGAAGAAGAAGAGGAGGAGGAGGAGGAGGAGGTGGAGGAGAAGGAAGGACTGCTATACTGGTGGGCAAGGTGCAAGGGAAACTGATGACCTTGGCGGTGGGAAATGGGTGTTGGAACACTATGACTGAAACCCAATCATGAACAACCTTCTGATTATATATCTCACTGATTCAATTAAAAATAAATCACTTTTTACTAAATCAATTAAACTACATTACATTTAAGCCAGTATGTCAGAGTCCAGTTGGATAGTATATGGGAAGGGCACTTGCCTTCCATGCTACCAATGCAGGTTTGATCCCCTAACCCTTTATCATTCTCTGAATTCCATCTGGAGTCATCCCTTTATGTAGAGCATAGTATTCCCTGAAAAATGCTGGGTGTGGCCCAAAATAAAAGCACACATACAAAAATAGTGTGCTGGCATCAATACCCGTTTCCTTCACTCAGCTGGCTTTATCTGGTTCAGCTATCCCCACCCACCTTATCTGATGAATCAGCTGCTCTTTCAGTTTTAGGAGACTTGTGTGTCCAAACAGCATCTCCTTTGAGCAGAACCAAAATGAACTTGCAGTTACTTGTAAGGTTGTGCAGATCTCACTGTGAAATTCAGATGACAGAGTGAAACTGTACACTTTAGACAGGAATGAGAGACAAACAGAGGCTTGATCCGATGTACAGAAAGTCTACGCCATACACTATCCCAGAAAGTAGCCTGCCTTTGGTGTCTAATCCACAATAGATCAAAGTGGAACACTTAAGTCTTGACTCTCCAAGGACACAAACCTTCTCCAACACAACAGTCTTCTGAGGAGATGGAGAACTGAGCCTAGATAGGGCATTCAAGTGGCCAAATGCCACGGGATGTCATTGCTATCAGGTGGCACAGATTTAATCTCCAGGATCAGAGCTGCTGATATGATTTAGGGTAGCAGTTGTTAAGAGCAGAAGGAGCTGCTGGCACCAATGTTGGCCCTCTCGGCCAAGCATGCTTTCAACTGTCCTGGATTTAGGAGGAAGAAAAAAAAAGAGGCGAGAGGAAAAGAGGGAGGGAGAGCATGGTAGCAGACCTATTGAAGAGTTGGGCTGTAGCTCACTCAGAGGAATTCCATTAAATGAACTCATCCGTCATCTTGCCTTTTATTGATGAGTGGCATTGCTTGGTGGCAAGTGACATAGCAGAACAAATAGCATCAGAGTTCTGGCTCCTGTTCCGCAGCGCACACAGACGCGCGGGCCCCAAAACAATGAGTCATTACTTATTACATCCATTATTAACTCAGCTCAGCCTCATTAGGCTTAGAAATTGAGGAGAGAAAAAAAATAGGAGCTAAGTAACACCAAGTACCCGCACATTTAGGAGAAAGGGGGTGATGTGGGAGAGACAGTGAACAAGTGAAGGGCAGTTAAAACCAGCAAGTCAGCACTTGTGACATTTTCAAATCCTGAGGGTCACGGATAGTTGATTGTGTGTTTTCCCATTTCTGACATGACTGTGTTGAGGACTACATTTGAAAGTAGTGGGGCTGAAGTTTGAAGTATATAGGAAGTACATCATTAGCTAATGCCAGACCCTGAAAATAAAGTTTATTAGGAGAGATACGCCCCTTTATTAATAGATATACAGAGGTTGTCATGAGCGGAAATTTATATGCACAATAACATTTTCTTAAAAGACTTCAAAAGTAACAAAAACAACTTGTTTTTACTGTGATATAATATGTTTACTAGCCACACTTATGGAATGCAAAGGAAACTTTTTCCTATTGTTGCCCTGTTTATAATCACTTGTTTTCTCAAAGTTGACTGCTGCACTAAAATATAGACACATTTTCTGGAGTTTAAGAGCTCAGATATGAAGTCCAAAAGAGAAATTAGTTTGATATTCTTACAATGGTCTATGATGGTAGAAACATTTTTTAAAGAATGGGGCCGAAGCAATAATACAGTGTTTGCCTAGCATGCGTAGGACCGGATTCTATCCCCAGCGTCCCATATGGTCCCCTGAGCACCGCCAGGAGTAATTCCTGAGTGCAGAGTCAAGAGTAACCCCTGAGCATTGCTGGGTGTAACCCAAAAAGCAAAAAAAAAAAAAATAAAAAGAAAAGAAAGAAAGAAAAAACGTAATATATGACATGTTCCTTGCAGATAATTATCTTCTTAGACAAAATATGAATTCATAGTTAGAGCATACGAAGTTGGATCTTCTTTTTCTATTTTAACAGAAATTTAATATTTAACACTATTCAATCTGAGACTAAGTGTACAACTCTGTATATTGCTTCTTAGTTAAGTGAAAATATTGACAATGTATTTTTCCTTAAATATTAAAGAAACAAACTATTTCCCCTTGGGGTTATGACTTTCTAATCCTGAATAAAATAGAAATACATTTCTTAGAATTTTGAACACTTTGTTTTCAAATGATCTTTAAAAATATTAAATTTTATAACAACGTAAGAAAGCATTTCTTAGGAATCCTCTGTCATTTGATATACTAAGACATATGAGGCAATTCAAACATACAGTACCATTTATTATGTTTCATAAATATAAAAGCTTTCTAGCCAAAATGTGTCTACAGGTTGACATTAGATAAAGACCACTGCAAGGTCAGAAAGAGAAGGAAATAATACAAATAACAATCCTAGCATTTAAGATAAAATTATTCTTTGGGATTGTATTAGTGCTAAAATAGTATTTTAGTTAAAACTCAAGGGGAAATTTATTTCTCAAAATCAGTTAAACTATGTAAAAGTTGACCAATGTTTATCAATGACACATTTTCATTTACATAGTTCCATTTCTGGCTTTAATTTTATGTTTGAAAAAATAATTCAATTTATTTATCATATATAAAATTATAAACAATAAGAGATTTTAGGATATTGACTTGATTACACAGAGTATTTTTAGTAGCTCATAAAATAAATAAGTAATTAGGCATTCATCCAAATACTTTAATCTTATTTTATGTTCATTAATATTATGAAAATATGAATATTAAATCTATATTATAAGTATTACCTATACATATTTATATACTGATGATAAGTAATGAGGAAGAGAGTGAAAGAAGAGGAAAAATGGAGATAGAGGAGGGGGAGAAAATACACAATATATTATGTCACATGCATATTTATCTTGATAACTTTGAAGTTTCTGACTAGAAGAAAATGCACATATATATTATATCACATACATATTCGTCTTTCTAACTTTGAAGTTTCTGACTGTGATATTTCTAAAATTAACCAAATTCCTATCAATTATTCCTTTAAAATAAATTAAGCATTTATCTGATGGTTATGGTTTAGAGTAACTGCAGAACCTAAGAGATGAAAACGAAATAGAATATCCACCTTTTCAGTTTATTCTTGAGCAAGTTCTAATTAAAAATTAGTTCACTTTTTATATTTTAAATTTTATTGTGTCACTGTGAGATAGACAATTACAAAGCTGTTCATGATTGGGTTTCAGTTGTACAAATGGGTGTTCTAGTACCCATCCCTCCCCAGTTCACATTTCCCACCACCAATGTCTCCAGTTTCACCTCTCCCCCAGCCCCAGCCTTCCTTTATAGCAGGCACTTTTATTTTCCTTTTATGTTTCTCTTTTTTATTTTGTGTGTTGTGGTTTGCACTACATACATTGAGGGGTTATCATGCATATACCTTTACCTTCTCTCAAATACTCAGTTCCAGTCTAGCATTGCCATTTCCAGCTATTGTTGGCAAAAGAGTCCCTTCTCTATTTCACTTGAACTCTGTCCCCACATACTTCTGGTAGATTCCAACATTGATAATTCGTGACCTGCTCTGACTGGCCTTGAATTTAGTCTCATAACATAACCCACACATCACACACACATATTACTGTATTTGTTTATGAGACATAAATATATATATATATTATATTTATATATATATATCCCTCGAAAGAAGATAGATGGGAGAAGAGATGAAACCACCACCAAAGAGGGCCCGGAGTGATAGCACAGTGGGTAGGGTATGCTATATATATATTTATAAATATATAAATATTCATAAACATATAAAATATTTATATTTGCATATAATATTTATATGTATTTGTAAATAT
>JAJIBD010004098.1:0-46943 GCA_021461705.1 Cryptotis parvus
GGGGCATCTACTTGCTCCAGGAACAGAAAAAGCCTCAAACCATTCGTAATGGGAATGAGGTCTATAATTATTACTTTTTTTTTGGCACATCAAATAAAAATAGAGGAATAGAGTTTTCAAATTTAAATTTTTACTGGAATTATTTTATTTTGCTTATCTTTTAATCAGATTAATCTAGTGTATCTTAGTGACAAACAGGACATGAAACAGAGAAAATAATATACTTTCTACGAAGAGTTTTAAATTTGAGTGGACAGCATTAAAATTCACTTGTTATACATATGTACTGTGTGTTTACATGAGCAAGGAGAAAAGAACAAACATAGCTATGGAGAAGGAAAAGTTTGGAAATAATTTCGAAAATAGGAATGAGAAAACTCAATGTGGAAATAACTCTTTAACTTCCCATCTCAATTTTATACTGATAGGTCCAAGCACACAGTATGCTGTGTCTCGATAATAACTGCTTTAATTTGGGGGGTCCACCTAGTGCTGCTCAGAGGTTAATCCTGGCCTGTACTCAGAAATTAGTCCTGATAGTGTCAGGGGACTACATAGGATGCTGGGGACTGAACACAGGTTGGCTGTGAGCAAGGCAAATGCACTATCCTCTGAACCTATCGCCTGGCTACATAAGTAAATTTTTTTGAAGTAAGCAGAAATACACCTACCCACCCCATGAAGATATATGGAGAAGCTCTGTAAGTAATGAAATATGCATTCATGCATGCATTTGAAGTCGGTGGCTTGGGGCTGACCATTTTGTCTCAGATAAACGGTTGCAGTGAGACCTTCACAGCAGCTTTCCATACCCCTGGCCTTCCAGCTACACCCTTCCACAACTGCCTTGTCTAGATGAGAAACAAGAATATAAAGTAGTGGGAATGGTGGTAGGAAGCGATTATGGAATTCTGCTTACCTTAAACAAGAAGGGCAGTGATATCTCCATAATAAGGGAAAACAGAAAATGTGATCTCTGAACTCAAGTAGACCACAAGGGACAATATGACATAATTGCCTCACAAAAGCTCTTGATTCACGAGCCCAAGAGACAGTGCGAAATATTTTCATCAACGACATATGATGGCATCCATATTTTCCCAAGGGAGGTTCTTTTTTAATTAAACCACTGTGTGATAGACCATTACAAAGCTGTTCATGATTGGATTTAGTAATGCAGTGTTCCCACACCTATTCCTCCACCAGCATACATTTCCCAACACCAATGTCCCGAAGCTTCCTTCCAAGGGAGGGCTTTCTTTGGGCTTAGGGTTCTACTTAGGAAATTAATTTTCCCACCCAAAGTGGATGACACATTTCTTTTTGACATAATATGAGATGCTCATACATTTCAGTGTCTTGGGACAGGCTCTTGATGGGCCCCATTTTCCTCTGGGAAATGGGGGGGGGGGCAGCTACTACAGCCTCCTGTGATATGCTCCACAGACTGACCAACTGCTCAGTCTCCAGGTTCCACTCCATTCTCTGTCCCCAACAGAGGAAGCTATAGGCATGAGGCTGACAGAGGAGCCGCCAACCATTGAGTTGGTTCAACTTGGCCTTGACTCTGCGTTTATGACATTTAATGGGTGTGTGACTTGAAAATTTGATCTCACCTCACTGACTTTCTTTAGCTTTTATAAAAGGAGGACAATGGTTATTTGTTGCAGGACTCCTAAGACCCTTTGCATCTGCCCTGGATTGCTTCTCCTAAGTTACATTTGTAGGATAGGGGGTAGTCTAAATGTGGCAGTTTATCTGACCATGTATTCTGTACTGGCTGGTATAAATATTCTCTCATGCTACCACAATCATCGTGGGACTAGCCAGATCTTACCAACATATTTGCCTGGCCACGCTGGATCTCTAAGTAATTAGACCAGAGAGAAATGCTGTTTGCCTCCAAGCAAGCAAGCATGGCTCCCTGATAACTCAAAGGCAAAACTACCTTGAAGTAGACGAGACTCTTGTGAAGGCTTGGAGAAATATTTAACTGGCATTAGTATTAGTCTTTGGTACAGAGACATGCCATCTCAGAAACCCCCTTCTCTACCCTATAGGGCATTTTCAGGCAGATCTTGGCTCAAAACATTAGCATATAATAGGCCTAGGTGAGGTGCTGGGAGAAATTACCTAAGGGCATTTGACCCTTCCTGCTTACCATAATAGTAGGAGGTCTGAGTTGCAGGGGTATAAAACCAGCCTGCTTCCTCTCTCTCTCTCTCTCTCTCTCTCTCTCTCTCTCTCTCTCTCTCTCGCACTCTCTCTCTTTTGGCTCTCTCTTGTGAGCTTGCACTCGTCTTGGGGGTCTTTGTCTCCTCTTTACAGGGCCTTAACACGTGGTGGCCACCACCTAAGCCTACACATGTCTGGGGTTTTAGCCGGGAATCCTAAGCATAGGGTTTTTTCTACCGCTGACTTGTATGCTGAACCTGTGATAAGTAAAGCCTTTTAAAACTGCATCGGATTCCTGAGTCTTCATCCATTCCCACCGCTTCGAGGTAGAAGGGAACACGCTTTCCCCAGCACTGTCGGGGACCCTGGCAGCGTTCCCCAACAATTATTGTCTAAACTTTGGTTTGGATGAAAACAATATTTATCAAGTGTCTCTACATTATGTAAACCTTATACATAAGTCCTCAACAAGTAACTGTAATTGCTGTCACCATTGTTTATCAGCTGTGCCCTTGGGCATTTTTTGTGTGCTGTGGTACAGGCAGGACCATAGTCAGAGTAGAAAAATAAAAAGAATGAAGGAACAAGAGAAGAGAAAATAAGATACTGGTGATAGGGAAAGCTGCCAGGAACTGCTGTTGATAGAAACATGACCGTGGGTGGCCTGTTCTTGTGGTGATTAATTTCCTATCATGTAATCTAAAGAGGAAAAGGTAGAGGATGTCTCTCCTCTTCTTGGCCACTGGACACCCCAGCTGTCATTCCTTATCTCCACATCCCCACCAGCTTCCTTCTGTGTCACCTTCCTTCTTGCCAGTGCAAGGTGGAGCCTATACACATCCTGTGTTCCTAGAGTTCCATTATTTCCGTCCTTGTCATTTCCTCTACAAGACCTACATGTTCCCTACTCCCCAGCCAAAGTCTTCTCCAGAGGACGATGCTTTGGTTTGTCCTAATTTCTGATGTAAACAGAGAAACTTGAGCAGACTAATGATACTTCATTTTCATGCTTTACTAGATCAACTGACTCCTCGCAGTGAGGATGCTGCTGCTACCTGTTCTCAAGGCACGTAACTTTAGGTACAGAATACACAGCTGTGAGGAAGGCTTCCCAAGAATGAGAGCATGAATTAAGGTTGCTAAACCCACCCAGGTCAGTCACCACAATGCTGCTGTGGCCTTCCTCTTTCAGAAGCAGTATTCTGGGAAACTGAGGGAAGCTCTGTTTGGGTTCATCGATGTCATAATGAAGCAATGAACAACGTGGTTTTTCGTGGAGGACTTACTTTTTATCATGGCACTGTTATCCCACTTAACCAATTTCACAATAGTGAAATCTTGGTATCATCTAATGTTCATACTCAGATTGTCTCAAGAATACCATTTTTTACTGATGACTTATTTCAATCATATTTTAATATCAATACATTATATTTGCTTGTTATGTCCTTTTATGTACTTATCAGACCCTGTGTCTACCCTCCATTGCCCAACTTGTCTGTTGAATGTTTTCAAATCTTCAAGTTGCTGAAGGATTAGATCTTAATTGTTGCACTAGAAAAAATAAAACCCTACAATTTTGTGACTTGGTCCAGATATTAGTTAATGTGGCAGGTGGCAGCTATGTTGCAATTTATAAGTGTATCAAAATAATGTACAATTAAATTTACACAATATTATGTGTCATTGTATATCAATAAAAAACCAGAGCACCCATATAAGCCACTTATCTGTTTGCTTACTTATAGCGTTGCTCAACATATTCCTTTAGCCCGGATATTTCCTGTGAATTGAAGTTAACTTTGGGTATCTGATTATCCAAAGTTTTGTTTGGATTTTTTTTTCTTTGATAAAAATTCCCTATGGAGGAACTTTTGGTAGTAAGACATAAATTTAAAACTTAAACTTAGACTTGGAATATGTATCTAGAAACTAGACAGTTTATGGATCTATCTTTTTCCAAAAAAGGAAGGAATGATGTCTCATATGCAGTAATTTACACACCTAGGACCACATTCTTGGGCTGATAACATACTAACATAAGTATAAATACTTGACTTTCTGACAAGGAAAAATCATTTGGTTTTCATTCTAAGTAACCAAAGTTGCTGTTTAAAGCTAATGTTTTCTTGAATCCCACCTCTAATCTACTCAGATCTTTCCAAAATATCTTCTAGCATGCTGGTTTCTGACCATCAGTCTGCAAACTGGTACAGGTTCATAGACATAAAAAGGGTTGAAAACTACTAGTCAATGTTTGAGATTATTCGTGGCCAGAGCGATAGCCCAGCGGGTAGGGCGCTTGCCTTGCATGTGGCAGGCCTGTGCCGGCCTGGGTTCAATTCCTGAAATCCCATATGGTTGCCCGAGCACCCGCCAGGAGTAATTCCTGAGTGCAGAGCCAGGGAGAAACCCCTGAACATTGCTGGTGTGATCAAAAAAAAAAGAAAAGAAAAAAAGTTAGAGATTATTAACCGTAGTTCACAGACTGGTGATTTGACAGGTCCTGGACCACAGGTATAAAAAGATTGTAAACTATTGGCAACCATACAGGGAAACAGGAAAAAAAAACCATCTCTTGGCCAACACAAAGTAGGTATGGTGTTCTGACAGTAATTGTGAGTTGGGGGAAAAACAAGGATACCAGTTTCAGGAATAAAATAGGATCTAATGAATAACTGTGGTGAGAATGAACCAGGGAGCAGAATCCTTTATGAGAACAAATTTTAATTTCCAAAATCAAAAAGCCTGGCTGGCATACTAGGTCATCTTATCACTATCACTGTCACTGTCTTCCCGTTCATCATCGATTTGCCTCGAGTGGGCCCCAGTAACATCTCCATATGTCCTGTCTCATGCTAGTAGAGCCCTAAGGGCATCTGCTTGCTTCAGGAACACAAAGAGCCTCAATCCATTCCGAATGGAGGTCTATAATTGTTACTGGTATCTGGCATATCAAACACAACACGGGTAGCTTGCCAGGCTCTGCTGTGCAGGTAGCATACTCTTTGCAGTCATCTCAAAGTCCAGAATTTATTGATGAATCGCACAGCTGCAAGCAGCCGCGCGAGCTGGGCTGTGATAGGCTGGTCTGCTGGGTGGAGTTCTGATGAGAGAAGTCCGGATGTGGAAAATGGAGGCCCTCATGGAGTGGGGAGTTGTCTGGCTTGTTGCAAGGCTCTGCTGGGGTGGTGGGCCAGGGCTAGAACCCGCCATCCCTCCTGGGCACCTCATGAGCGGCTGGGCACAGGGAGAGCCAGTAGCAGCTCTGCCCCATGTCTTTGAGTCTGTAGGTCATCTTAGCATAGATAAAAGCCAACTTTTTATCCAAATGATTCTTTTTTTTAACTTTTTTTTTCTTTTGCTTTTTGGGTCACATCCGGCAACGTTCAGGGGTCACTCCTGGCTCTGCACTCAGGAATTACTCCTGGCGGTGCTCAGGGGACCATATGGGATGCTGAGGATCAAACCCGGCCGGCATAGGCTGGCCGCTGGCAAGGCAAACGCCCTACCCACTGGGCTATCGCTCCGGCCCTATCCAAATGATTCTTATTGGAAAAAATAACCTTCTCAGCTATAAAAGAACACCAACCTGACTGAGCAAAGCATTTTTTTTAATGCAGAGTATAAAAATATAGAAACTAAAAAAAAAAGAAACACTAATCAAATTTCCGTGTAACTGACCTAACAAAGTTGGTGACACTGTAATAAAAGCTAATTCCTCATGCTTTGCATACTCTACTTTATGGGAAGTACTATAGGAATGTCTAGAATTCTAAGTCTAGGAAGGAGAGAAAATAAGAAATGGGCTTTATGTTGTTGACTGATGACTCCTCCAGTTTCCTGCTGAAATGGAGCAAGATGAGAGGACAGGCTGGTAAATGTAGGCAGAGATAATAGTCACTGCATCACTGAAAAAAATTTTGGTCCTAATTTTCTAAAAAAGTCTAGTTACAATAATCAGCTATAAACAGTCATGAAGCATTGATCAAACCCTTGGTATTTGATAAGAATTTTCTTTTTCTGGACTGCACATGGCTGGTTCAGGTTTGACCCACCTCCAGCTGTGACCTAAAAACCCAAAAAAGAAAACCACCAACAAAACAAATAACCATCACCAAAAAAAAAAAAAAAAAACCCTCCTCCCCTCTCTTTTTATTTTTTAGGGCAGGGCAATCTAGCTATGCTAAAGGCTTACTTCTGGCGCCGTGCTCAGGAATCACTCCTGGATATGATAGGGGCAGGGAGCTAGTGAACATACACAGTGGCAAGATATCAAACCAAGGTTAGATGTGTACAAGGTTATCTCCAATACTATTTATTCAGCCTCTCCAGAAGAATTTCTATGAGCCAGAGAAATGCTTCAGAAAGGGCTGGAGTGATACTACAGTGGGTAAGGTGTTTGCCTTGCACCCAGCCAACCTGGGTTTGATCCCCGGCATCCCAGATGGTCCCCCAAGCACTTCCGGGAATAATTCCTAAATGCAGAGCCAGGAGTAACTCCCTGAGCATGGCCAAGTGTGACCTAAAATAGCAAAAAAAAAATGCTTCAGCAAGGAAATGCCATATTTACTCCTATTTACTGAAACAGTAACTGCATTTGTTATTTGCTCTCTTAAATATTCAAATACTTTAAAAAAATTTTAAAGGAGACATATTGTGCTGATAGGCATACCATTTGTGCTAAAAGCAATTATTTTTTTTTACTCTGGATTTTTTTGTTTCTAGGCATCAAAATCTTATTTATTATTATTATAAATTATAAAATATTATTATCTTATTATTATAAGATAGACCTGTTCTGAATATATGCTTCCGAAACCAGCGCACGGGCATTGAAAGTACAGACAGTCATTTTAGTCCTCTTCGCTTTGGCAGCCTAGAATGGCCATGAAATTTTATCAGGCACTGCTTGTTCGCCTTTCTTACTGCTGCCATATTAAGGGCTCTTTCGGGTCAGGAAAATAAACATTTCTGTTACTGGATTTGGCATATCGAACATGCATCGGACACCTTGCCAGGCTCTGCCATGCGGGCGCTATATTCTCATTACTTTGTGGGGCTCTCTCAAAGGGGTGGGTAGAATATTTACGGCAATTTGGAGGTAATTTGACAGTTTTGTCTGATTGATGTTGCTGTAGTTCCCAAATTCCAAAGAGGATCGAACTACCATCTCCTTTGTGCAAAATTCTACTTCCCGCAATGGGGGAGAAAAGGATGCAAAGTTTAAGAAGAGAACTCCCAGAATGACCACCAACTGGGAACACTTTGGCACCATTGCAGCAACATGGGAAGATACCATCATTGACGACATCGATGAAGAATACAACCAACTGGTTCAGCACCTCCATGATTGTGCGAAGAATGCCGAGAGAGAGAAAGACACAAAAGGACGCTTGTCTTCAGAAACTCTTGAGCTCATTTGCCAACGTGGCAAGCGCGAGCCTCAGGAGACAAAACGCTAATGTCCAAGCTTGCTAAACGGTGCAGAGAAGCGATAAAAGAAGACCTCAAAGACAGAAGAGCAGAAATACTGGAAGATGCAGCAGAAGCCGGGAAAAGCATTCACACTGCCCGCCTGTCCTTCGCCAACTATAAGACCAAGATGACTGCCCTCCGACGTCCTGATGGATCTATCACATCTTCCAGAAAGGCAATGGAGAAGATTATCCATGACTTCTATTCAAATCTCTTTGATAGCCACATCCACCTGCCCACATACCAAATTCCATAGAATGGATATGTCATTCCCAATGTTCTCCCTTCTGAAATCCGACATGCCATCTCGTCGGTAAAAAGGGAACAGTACCAGGCCCAGACAAAGTCAGACCCGAACACCTGAGGAATCGGCTCTCAGTACTCATCAATACACTAGCTAGGCTCTTCACACGCTACCTGTCTGAATGCAAGGTGCCCTCCCAATGGAAAACCAGCAGGACAGTTCTACTGTTCAAGAAGAGAGACATTCACAACATCAGCAACTATCTCCCCCATCTGCCTGTTGTCCGTCATCTACAAGCTGTTTACACGAGTCATCCTGAACAGGATTAGCAGAACACTAGATGAAGGACAACCATGAGAACAAGCAGGCTTCCGGAAAGGATTCAGCACAATCAACCATATCCACACAGTAACCAAGCTCATTGAGGTTTGTATGGAGTACAAGATGCCGCTCTGTCTCACGCTCATTGATTTACAGAAAGCCTTTGATTCTGTGGAGACTGAAGTGGTCATTGAATTCCTAGCCAAACAGGGTGTTCAAACCCAATACATCAAAATCCTTCGTGAACTGTATTACGGATTCACCACCAGGATCTCACCATTCTACAAAAGAAGTGATCATTAATGTCAAAAGAGGGGTTCAACAGGGTGATACCATTTCACCAAAACTCTTCAGCGCCACCCTCGAGAACATCATGCGACAATTAGAATGGGAAGGAATGGGAGTGAAGATAGATGGTCAGCAACTACACCACCTCCACTTCACTGATGACATCATTCTAATAACACCAAACATTAGCCAAGGGGCACAAATGCTGGCTAACTTTGACCAAGAATGTGGAAAGATAGGTCTACAGCTGAATCTAAAGAAAACAATGTTTATGAAAAATGAACTAGTTCCAGAGGCCCCATTCACTCTCAATGGAACAAACATCTCTGAATGCAACAGTTATGTGTACCTAGGTCGAGAAATCAACATGATGAACGACCTAAAACATGAGCTGCGCAGGAGGAAGAGAGCGGCATGGAATGCCTTCAAAGGCATTAAAGAAATAGCTAAAAGGACAAAGAACCTCCGGCCCCGGGCACATCTCTTTGACTCCACCCGTCTCCCTGCATTAACATACACCTCAGAGACCTGGGCCCTAAGAAAGCAGGATGAGAATGCTATTTGGGTCTCCCAGAGAGGAATCGAAAGAGCTATGCTTGGAATATCACGCCTCACTCAAGTGAGACAAGGAATCCAGAGTTCTGACCTCCGCCGCTATTCCAGAATATGGGATGCTGTCTCGTTTGCAAGACATTGAAAATCAGATGGGCTAGACATGTAATGCGATTTGGAGACAACCGCTGGACTAGAGCCATTACCGACTGGATCCCACGGGATGTAAAAGATCACATGGTCGCCCACCTACAAGATGGTCAGACTTCCTTGTCAAGACCCTGAAGGAACAATTTGAGGCTCTTCATATTCCTGAATCAACCAGATGCCATTGGGCTACATTGGCACGTGATAGGGTCCAATGGAAATGTTACTGGCGCCCGCCGAGCAAATTGATGAATAATTGGATTCAAGTGATCAAGTGATCAAGACCTGTTCCTTTGTTATAGTGTTAGTTAGGGGGGACTATTCTTATACTTTAGACTTTATGGCTTTAAAGACCATAAACGATCCAGGCAATAAAATAAAAAACCAGCAACGGAGAATTATATACAACTGCCTAAACATTAATGTAAGCATAAATAAGTGAAATAAATTACAATTAACATGCAATTCAGTGTATTTAAATTGGGGAGTTCTAGATTCTCTTTATTGAAAATCCCAATTCAAGTAAGAATGGAGTCTATTTCCTCACTCATTGCTAAGACAGCATTAGATACATGGCTACTCCTTTTCTCCTGGTGGTGCTCTTTCAAACCTTAGACTCATGAGTCAAGAACAGAAAAAAAATGATGCTGTTTACACCATGTATAATTTTTAGTTTAAATATAGTCATCACAAAGTAAAAGCAGCACAGAAAGCATGCATGAAAATGAATGAATGAGATTCCTCATAGGCCTTTTAGAAACACAGGACAGCCTTTCAGTACTTGATGACTTGGAAAGAAAAGATGAAGAAAGCCTTCTTTGTTAAGCAATACTTCAAGTATCAGTTAACTTTGCATGACAAGCAAAGTCTGGCAAACTTTCTATTGTTATAATCACATAGCCAAAATATTTAGAGCTAAAGTATTCTCCAAGACTTACTACCCTCAAAGAGTTATTCTGTTTCTGAATGAACAGTTATAAATTCAAGAATATTATTAATGATACTTCCATTAATATAAGATTATTATAATCACCATCATTTACTTAATTAATGAGCAAGAAAACAATTAGTTTTCAAACCATTACCTCTCACTTTATATTGACCGTGAGCTTAAATTTTTATCTTGCTCAGGAATGGGGTTGCTTTATTCCCGAGAGCTTAGTGCTAATGAAAGTTAATTATTAAGAGTTCAAAGACCACTGGAAAATTACTTGCTGCGCAATTTCAAAAAATCCAAGTAAAACCTATGTAGGTACAACTCAAAATTACTGAAAATACAAGTTTCTTGTTACCTTTAAATACAATAGATGAAGGAATAGAAGAATAGAATAGAAATAGAAATAGAATAGAATAGAATAGAATAGAATAGAATAGAATAGAATAGAATAGAATAGAATAGAATAGAACAGAATAGAATATTCTTAAATATTTTTAAATATTCTTAAATATTCTATTCTGTTCTATTCTAATAATATATAATAATAGTATATGAAAACATATAATAGAACCAACACCCAAGCCAGAAGATCTGGACTATATTATGAGTAAACAGTTAAGTCGCTTTTAGTGAAACCTCACTTTTACTAATCTAGTGGGTCAAAGGATCCACTCCAGCTTTTAATAGTTTCTGATCATTCAAAGAGGCAACATACAACAACTAAATCATGATCCTATAAGAAGTTTGTAGATTTACATTTAGCATTTAGTAAAGAAACTAGATGTTTTTCAAATACCTTGAGGATGCATTTGAATGACTTCGATTTCCCTAGGGAGATCATCTATTTTTTTAAAGTCAACATATTTTATCTTTCTAGGCAAACGATACTTCTTTCATTTTTTCACGATTAAAAATAAACCTGATAGTAGCACTAAGCGACAATCTGCCTATAGGAAAAGCAAGGAATAACAAGGAAATAAAACACTATTTTTGTCCTTACAGAACTTTCCTCTGAAAAGAATCGGCTTATCTATTTATCCTGCTTAATTAAATTGAGGGTGGGGAGTACATCTAGCCATATGCTCCACTGCATGTAATGATTAATTAAAAAAGTCTTTTCAAAAACAAAGTTTATCTTAAACTAATTGTAGTGGCTACATCAAAAAGAAAACAATCATTAAAAACATTTGCCTTCTCAGCCCTTTATTTGAAGGAGCCTGACCTTATGAAAAAGCCTTTGGGACAAGGATGGGTTCATTCACTCATCCAAGTTATATTTACTAATCAAGAGCCAGACACCATGACAAATGCCAGAAGCCCAGATAAATACATAACTCCCACTATCCAAGAGCTCATAATCCAGTTAGTGTCAGAGACTTACATATAAACAAATAATGTTGACAATGCCAAGCATTTCAAGATGCAAGAACCAGACAGCACTATCTGGACTATATCAGAAAAAAAAGGCTTAAGTTCAATCAGGATAGATTAGGAGAGTTCATGGAAAAGATGGCCTTGGTTTTGATGAATCAGTAGAAGTTCATCTTCTGATTCATCATAGGTACAGCAAACAGGATGTGCAAAAACTCACAAAAGTAAGGGAATGCAAGGAAAGTGAAAGACGAAAAGGTATTATGAAAAAATATTTTTAATTCTTTTTTTCATTCTGATATGCATGAAATAGGCATTTTTCCTGTTGTCATTTCCTTAATTGCTTATGAAGTCAAGTAGTTTTTCAGATGCTCATTCCCCACTTAGACTTTCTCTTAAACAATTAATCTTCTTGACCCATTTTTCTCCCTCCTACATAGTTTGGCTTTTCTTTATTAGTTCATATAAATCTTTTCTATATTTTGAGTGTCAATCCTTTGTTATCATAAATACTAATACCTTCTCCAATATTTCCTTTTCATATACTTTTGAAATTATATCATTTGCCATTGTTAATTTTTTTTTTTCTTTTTGAGTTACACCTGGCGATGCTCAGGGGTTACTCCTGGCTCTGCACTCAGGAATCACTCCTGGCAGTGCTCGGGGGACCATATGGGATGCTGGGAATTGAACCCAGGTAGTCCTTGTGCAAGGCAAATACTCTACCCACTGTACTATAGCTCTGGCCCCACAAAATGATTTTTTTTAAAAATTTTCCTCATATGGATTATCCCAGCATCACTGAGAGAATTTGACCTTTCCTGGTCTTTGTTCATCAGCAGGTAGGGTTCCCTGGGAAACAGGCTGAGAAGAGATTTTCATGAAAGATTTAGCAGGAAGTTTTTCTTAGTAACACCACTCACAAGAGCATGAAAGTGGTGGGAGGGGGAAGAAGGAGAAAACAGCTCTTACAGAGCTCTCTAGCTATCCATCGTAGAAGGAACTCAGCACCTAGTCTGGCCTTAGGAGTTTGTCTGCACAAGCCAATAGAACTGGGATTTTGTACTTTCACCAACAGATTATCTGGGAGGGACTCACTGACAGCCCTAATCCATCAATACTCCTCCCAAGAGCTGAGAAAACAAGGTCCTTGATCTCAGTGGGGGAACTGGGTGGCAAAGGCAGCTTATACTTTGCCACTCAATTCTCATGCCATTTGATTTTATTGACTCACCATTCTTTGAAACTCTTATTTTAATGGAAAGAAATCCCTTCAAATATATTGCATCCTGATCCCCTATAACTCCACTCAGGAAAAACTTCCTTTAAATAGATAATTATAGTTATTTCTGCCTTCTCCCCGCCCATAAAAAAGGATTTGTCAGACTGTATAAGAATACACAGGCACTTTTTCTCCTTAGATCTGAATATCTATTACTAAGTTACAATGTACTACTCTCGTTTTCTATTTTAAACTGCTGCAATTCCCAACTGACTCAAAATCAGTTGTCAACTAAAACTGAAACCAATCTTTTATATACTGTATTCACAAGTGAGCAATTTAATTAAAATGCAGGGTGTTTCCAGTATCCATTCTTGACATTAATCTTATTCCACTTTTAACATACTTTGATTCTGTCATCTAATACCCTTCTCTATTTCAGTTTTTCTCTGATTATGAATGTTAATAAAATTTTGAACATAAATAAAATGAAAAAATTAGTTGAAAGGAAAGAGCACTGAACAGGACAGACAGCAGTGTAGAGAGTCCTAAGAAATGCCCATGATAACTGCCTACATTTTTACACAGGCCCATTAATCAACATTCTGAGTACATCTCTTTCCCCAGCCACAGCCCACTCTTGTGAAAATGACTTATATCAAATACTAAAAACAACAGTATGTTTTAGGGAGGATGAAGGGGAAAAACTTTGGTATACTGTTTGATAGGAATGTAAACTGGGGCAGCTTCTATGGTAAAAAAAAATAGAACTGGAAATATCATAATCAATTGATACTACTACTGTACAGTGCTCTTAAATTTTTTCCAATCCATTAAGCATGGCTACACACTAATAAAATAATTTATGTTTTTATATTGATCTCTGTTAAGAGATCTCTGTTAAGAGCATGGCTACTAGCACAAAGTTTAGTACCCACGCTCAGAACTTCTGAATCAATAGTTCTGTGATATAGGGCACAAATAAAATCTTCCAATTTTCATTTATTTATTTTGGCTTGGAGGCCATACTCAGTGATGCTCAAGATTTACTTCTGACACAGGCTACCCTCATGAATCATTCCTGTTGGGCTCAGAGGACCATCTGGGATTCTGGGGAATCGAACCTGGGTTGGCCAAGGACAAGGTAAGTGCCCTACATGCTGTTCTGTCATTCTAGCCCCAAGAAATAGCATTTTAATATTTCAAATGCTACTTCTCCAAGAATCACACTTTGAACAACACTGTTCTAGATTATACCAACCTTCCCACAAGTTAGAGCTTCCTATAATTAGATCTCACTTTGCCATTGGTGAATCAACAACCCAAAAAATAATTCATTCAATAATTATTGAGCCAGTATTTATATAATAAATGCTATAACCCATATGAAATACAATGTCATACATTAGATATACAAAGATACATAAATCTTAGATTCTGTTTCCATGCAATTCCCGGTTCTGGTAGTTATATAAACAAGGTGTAATGTCATAAATAGCATGCATAACATTGTATGTCATAAATAGCATGTATAACATTGTATGAACGTGATGAAAGTGTTTATCTTATAAGGAAAAGAATCAGAAGGTTTTCAAATAGAGATAACAGAATACTATTCAAACATTTTATTTTGAAATAATTTTAGACATACAGAAAAGTTGAGAAGTAAAATCCACTATATCCTTCCTAGCTGACTAATATTACATAAGTGTCTACATTTTGCATAAACAATGCTCCACTGGCTTAGGTTCTCAAATTCTCATGCTTATTCTAGGTGTATCTACTCCTATTCTGACCTTGACATGGAAGCCTGTCCTAAAGCCTGTTCTATAAGGATCCTGCCCTCTTGGATAGTCATGGGAGCCTTATGGGCAAAATGAATATACCTTTAAGTTTTAAGCTTAGCTTTTTAGAAGTCTATCACATGAACTCTATTTGTATATATGCAAGCACTCTAGAAGCAATGCTTTCATAAAGGATTTCAGTGGTAGGAACCAGGCACTCAGCAGGTGGGTCTTGCAGTACCCCCTGCCCCTGAGTCAAAGTCAATGAATTTCAAGCACACCCGCAGCTTTCTAGTTCATCAGTGTATTGAGTCATCTAGTGCACCTTGGTGCAAGCGTGCTGGCTTTTGATCATGCATCAAGCAACTTGGATAAACTATGACCGGCAAAATCCATGAAAAACTAAACCTCCTCTGGTTTCAAATGTGGTCACTTACCTCAACCCTCAGTGATGGCCTTTGACAATATGCTAACTTGCCTTAGATGAGGAAAAATAAAACTTCTGTTCAGGTAAAAATGATCCTGTTGCAATGTTATTCCAATCAGAAAAATGTTTCTTTGTTTATAAAAAAATACGTGACTCTGAAGATCCAAAATTTATTAAATTTCACTCCCATCCATCATCTGAGTACCTTCAGAGTTCTAAATCTATGCAAATAAACTGTGAAGATGACTTTTAAAATAAAGTATTATCTACTAAACAATATGATAGTAACCAAATAGTATAGCATGAAACCAGCTCTCATTCACTTTAACAAAAGACAAATAGGAAAAAGTTGCCCATGTTTACCAGTTTACAGAGTTTTGTCAGGACCCTCCAAACATTTTACTCATTCATTTAACAAAGCAGTCACTGAGTACAGCCTATGTACCAGTTACTGAATCTTATTTCAGTAATAATGACAAACCTGACACCATTCCTGTTTTTAAGGAGATCTTTCTGAAAAACAAAAGTAAGGAAACATGTTTCTATTCTAACATGGCATATGACCAGCAGAAGAATTTTCCAAGTGAATATAAGGGCATTAGTAGGGGAAAACCACTTCATGCTGCTATGTGGCATATCAGAGAAAGGAATTTTCAAGCATTCTCTACTACTGGGCAATCTGATACTGTCATGCCTTGTCACTTACAAATTGGAGGGTAGTCTCTAATTAAAGTCAACCACCACAAAATGTAATTAAACCAAGATGTATCTATTACCTTGTGACCAAGATGTATTACCTTGTTTGTATTTCTAACAGTGCAGAAAGGCGCTTACTGGAAGTCTGTCTGTCTGTCTGTCTGTCTGTCTCTCTTCTTCTCTCTTCTTCTCTCTCTCTTTCTCTCTCTTCTTTTCTTCACTTTCTTTCTTTTTTTTTTTTTTTTTTTTTTTTTGCTTTTTTTTTGGGTCACACCTGGCAATGCTCAGGGGTTTCTCCTGGCTCTGCACTCAGGAATTACTCCTGGCCGTGCTCGGGGACCATATGGGATGCCGGGATCGAACCCGGGCCGGCATGGGCCGGCCATATGCAAGGCAAACACCCTATCCTCTGGGCTATCGCCTCCGCCCCCTCTTTCTTCATATTTCTAACAGTGCAGAAAGGCACTTACTGGAAGTCTCTTTCTTTCATTTACTTTTTTTGTTTGTTTGTTTATTACTTACTTGGACTCACAGACATGGGGCAGAGCTGCTACTTGCTCTCCCTGTGCCCAGCCGCTCACAAGGCGCCCAGGAGGGATGGAGGGTTCTAGCCCTGGCCCGCCACCCCAGCAGAGCCTTGCAACAAGTCAGACGACGCCCCACTCCATGAGGGCCTCCATTTTCCACATCCGGACTTCCCCCCTCGTCAGAACTCCACTCAGCAGACCAGCCTATCACAGCCTGGCTTGCGCGACCGCTTGCGCCTCGAGGTTCATCAATAAATGCTGGACTTAGAGATGACTACAAGAGTATGCTACCTGCATGGCAGAGCCTGGCAAGCTACCCGTGTTGTATTTGATATGCCAAATACCAGTAACAATTATAGACCTCATTCTGGAATGGATTGAGGCTCTTTATGTTCCTGGAGCAAGCAGATGCCCTTGGGCTCTACTAGCATGAGACAGGACATATGGAGATGTTACTGGGGCCCCGCTCCAGCAAATCGATGATGAATGGGAAGACAGTGATACAGTGATACCTTGTGACAATCTAGCCAAAGTGTAAGACAGGATCTACAACTAAAAGCCTGTTGGCAATTCAAAACTGACACATAGAATAGGAAGAAAGTATTATCTAAATGCATATACTAACATAAGAGGAAAATAATTGCGGTCCAAATTTATCATCTTAGCCAAAAAATATGGAATGAGAGAAGAACAAGATTACTATTACAGAAATTGAAAAAAACTTTGTAGATGGGGAAATGGTTTAGAAGTAATTGGTAGAAAGACAGGAACCTTTGACTTCTTTTTCCTTTGCTTTTTTGCTTTTATAACTCCACACTGGAATATGATTTGAAATTGGACACTAGTATCTGAGGTGCAATTCCATCGTTGTTGTCTAAGTTATTTTAGAATAAAACTCCCCTGGGGAAAATGCAAAAGCTGTTTTATAATTCAATTTTTGGCTAATCTCTCCTTGCAGAGTGCATTAGACACCGTCACGCTTTTTTAAAAAGTATATGGAAAACACAAAATTAACTTTTACAAAACAATAAAAACCTAATAAATATATAAAAACAGCTTAAAATCAGAAGGGGTCAGGGAGATGGCTCAGTGGTCAGGGTACATGCTTTGAACCCAATGGGCTGCATGTGAAACCTTGGGGGGCTGAGCATCACTTGCCCCATGCTACAGCACCCCACCGGTCCAAGCTGCACCAGACCTCCTCAGGTGCTTGCACTGAACTGCTTGACTGAGTGTCAAAGTATTGCTGATTGTAGCCCAAGGCACCCTAAACACTGCTTGGTAAGTTCTCACCTCCCCTACCGCTCCCCCACAAAAAAAAAGAAACTGAAGCAAATGTAACACTTTTATAAAAAAGAAAATAAAGAAATCCACTGGGAATAAACAGTTAAGGGCTATATTCCACATCATTTCATCACTAGAAAACAATGCAAAGAGGAGATTACGATGGTCAGTTCTGACCCTATGAGTCACCAGAGACCTGTAATTACACTAAGCTAATATTTTCTAAGGTTCCGTTAAGTATTTTCATCAACACATGGCATGTGATTCTCAATAAAACCCTGTGAACACAGGGATGGAAAACAGGATAGTTTTCCTTCCAGCAAATGCAGTGAGGGGAGTAATGCAGTATTAATCAGTTCTTTCCTGACTCTGCTAATATAGCTGTTGTTTTCCCACTCCCTCTCCATATCCCACAAACGGAATGATTCATCCTAACAATTCTGAATCACATCTACTCAAGAATTCTTAGTCCTCCCAACCCTCCCCCCTTCCACATCACTGCTGTCTGTTTTGGTTCCGGATGCTTAAGTTGCCTTGTTGTTGATTTGTCACTAGGACAGCTGTAGCTAAGGTGCGATGTGCTGCCCAAGACATTACTGCCCACCTTTCCCACTTCCTAAGGTGAGGAAGAAGCTGCTTCATTGCTCCCAGTTCCTGGTCACACTGTGCTTCAGTTGCTTCTTGAGTAGGGACCCGTCACTTGCAAGTCTGTCAAATTGTCATGCAGACTCTTCAAGGTCTTCAGGAAATTCTACAAAAATTCTCATTATTTTGCCATTGTTTTTTCCTTTTTCATTGCAGTATTCTCTTCCTGTAATCCAGGCAGGAGTCCATAAAGTGTGTATGTTGGTGGGAAAGAGAAAGGATGGTGCTGAAACAACCAAAAAATATGACGACTTTACTTCACTATTTCTCTTTTTGGGTGACTTATCGGGTGTGGGGGCAGCCACACCTGGCAATGCTTAGGGGTTACTCTTGGCTTTGTTCTCAGGAATTACTGCTGGCAGTGCTCAGGGGATCATAAGGGATGTTGGGGGTTGAACCAGAATATGTCATGTGCAAGGCAAGTAAGTGCCCTACCCACTATACTATCTCTGGGGCGCCCATACTTTACAATTTTGTGTTTTCCCTCCCACCTCAATATCCTACCTCTAGGCTGGTCACCCTCATATGCCTCAGATCCTACTTCCCTTGTGTACACTTTTCCCAGTGACAACCCTCTGTGTGCTCAAGCAAAGACTCTGTTCTCTTGCTGTCACTCTACCTTGCTTGGGTAGCTAACAACCTCTTCCAAACCTCTTCCAAAGTGGGAGTTTAGCACTTTCTCTAACTGACAAGACCACTTCCTCTTGATCAGCTGTTCCAGGTTGCAAAACTGCTGAACATTTGATGGAAAAAATTCTTCCTTCCATTGAAGCCAGAGTCCCATCTCTCCTGTGTAGACGCATACCTCACATCAGAGGATGACAGTATGTTTGTATTCAGATAATCTGGTCCAAACTGGTTCTGCTTTTATGATGCTCCATCTTCCATGGTCTGGTATCCTTTTATTGCATAAGATTCTTCAAGGATTTCACAAGTATCACTACATCCACTATATATCTGAATCCCAATTATGGCTTAGTCTCATTTTATACCCTATAATGCTCTGAACCTAATAAAAAGTATATGAGTTAATGTTCCAGGGCTTGGGGGAAAACACAAAAAACTCTTAAAATGATCTATAAGAGTAAAAATTTAAAAAAACAAAAAAAACAACCTACAGAAAATGATATGGCAGGAAGCTGATCTATCAAGACACACAGAAGAACTCCAGGCAGGATGACGGTAGTGCTACCATCACAGTTTAGGAACCATAAAACCCAGTAACTATGGTTAAAATGCCATTTCAGAAGTTACTATCCTTGTAGGCGATCAGAAAATGGATGACGATGATATTTCCCTGGAAAGAACTACCAGGGAAAAGAAAGTAGGCCTAGAGCTATGTCTACCATTTTGTTTCTAAAAATATCATCTCCCCAGTGCAATAGAATATATTGATAGTGCTCTGCTTTATCAAGCAAGTGGATCTCAAGATTTTTTTTTGGCTTTTTTGGGTCACACCCAGCAATGTTCAGGGGTTATTCCTGGCTCTGCACTCAGGAATTACTCCTTACGGTGCTTGGGGGACCATATGGGATGCCATGGAATTGAACCTGGGTCAGCCGCAAGGCAAACACCCTACCTGCTGGAACTATTGCTCCAGCCCCTCAAGATAATTTCTTACTACTCAATAATAGCCTTACAAGTTTAAGTCCTTTAATGCCACAACCTATAATACATATAAGCAAAAAGGTTGAATTATGTGGAATAATGAAACACATTTTTATTTGAAATAGTATCCGGGAGGGATGGTGGGTTCTAGCCCTGGCCCGCCACCCCAGAAGAGCCTCGCAAGAAGCCAGAGGAACCCCCACACCATGAGGGGCCGCCATTTTCCACATGCAGACTCCCTCTCCTCAGAGCTCCACCCAGCAGAAGAGCTGATCACAGCCGGGCTCACGCAGCCGCTGTGCAGCCCCATGGTTCATCAATAATTGCTCAAATTTTGAGGTGACTACTAGAGTATCCCACCCGCACGGCAGAGCCTAGCAAGCTACCCATGTCATATTTGACATGCCAAATACCAGTAACAATTATAGACATCATTCCCATGACCTGATGGAATGGTTTGAGGTGCTTTATGATCCTAGAGCAGGATGATGCCCTTGGGCTATCTCACATGTTACAGGATATATTGAGATGTTACTGGTGCCTGCTCAAGCAAATCGATGATATACAGGAAGACAGTGATACAGTGATACAGTGATAGTATCAATTTATTTTAAATGGCCTTCTCCTTAACCATAGTATCAATTCTGTCATTTCTATTTGTCATCAAAGTACTGAGCACTGTTTTATTTTTATTGATTTCTCATTAGGTCACTGAAGAACAATAGGTATATAATTTGAATGCCTCTATATGTGTATAAAACTTATCGCCAAAACTCAGTTGCCACCCTGCCACCAAAAAGATCCTCTAGCAATCTCTCCCACTTGCTTTCAATTTGCCTTCTGGAAATAAAACATAACTCTCTAGGTCAAACTAGTTTATTAGATGCAGAGTCTCACAAGCGGCTGGGGAGGCTGGAACTCAGCTCGCGCCGGGCCCAGCTAACTATGGAACCCCGAGGAGGGCAGATGGGTTTTGGGAGTGGGCCCGTCGCCTCTAGGGGGTCCCGGAAGCAGCCGGATGAGACTCGCCCATCACACTAGCCACCATTTTCGCTGTCCGACGCTGGGAAACTGCCTCATGACCAGATTAACAGAGCAAAACCAGTTCGAGCCCAGGTCGGTCCTCTAAAAATAGTGAAACAGTAATGTCTTTTAATGAACTGCATTCCACAAAGAGCAGGAAAGTTTGTTGGGAAGGAGATATAAAGAGGAAAGAAATGAAATACAGAATCCACCAAGTAGTTGAGGTGCGGGAGGGGGAGGGAGGTGGGGACATTGGTGATGGGAGATGGGTTTGGGTGGAGGGATGCGTGTTCGAACACTGTAGAACCAAAACTCTACATGAGCATCTTTCAATTGTATGTCTAAAATGGTGTAATAACATTTGTGGGGAAAATAATAAAATTAAATTTAAAAAAAGAAAATAAAGAACATTATTTAGTGAAAAAAAACTAGTTTATTAGTTTTTGTCAATTTATTTTCAAATTTAATCATTTATATAGTCTACATAGGAGTGAAACCACCTGATAATTATACTTCACTTCCTTACTTATTTCATGTACATAATTCCATTCAAGTTTCATCTATTTTATCCAAAAAGGCAACATTTATAAAACCTGAGCAGTATTTCATTGAGTTACTACACACAATTTCTTTATACACTCAACTGTTGATGAATAAGTTTAATCCATGGTTTGGATATTTTAAATAAATGTTTCTATGAATATAGGAGTATTGTTTTCATATTCCAACAAATGACTGAGTGGTATTGTAGGACCAAATTCAGTTTAGACTTTTTAAAAATCAGATCAAAATGGATCAAAATGGATTAAAGATCTCAATATCAGACCTGAATCCATAAACTATGTATGTTGAAGAAAATATAGGAAAAACCCTCCACGAAATTGAAGCTAAAGGCATCTTCAAAGGTAAAACACCACTAACAAAGCAACTAGAAGCAAAGATAAACATATGGGACTACATGTAACTAAAAAGTTTCTGCACCTCAAAAGAAACAGTAACCAAGATACAAAGACAGTCCACATAATGGTAAAGAATATTCACCCAATACCCATCTAATAAGGGGTTAATATCCAGGATATATCAGAAACTGGGAGAACTTTACAAGAAGAAAACAACCAACCCAGAAACAGACAACAGTCAATCAAAAATGGGGAGAAGAAATGAACAGAAACTTTGACAAGAAATTCCAATGGCCAAAAAACATGAAAAAATGCTCATCATCACTAATCATCAGAGAGATGTAAACCAAAACAACAATGATATATCGTCTCACACCACAGAGACTGATGCATATCCAAAAGAACAAGAACAAAAAGTGCTGGCATGGATGCGGTTGGAAAAGGGGATTATGATCCATTCTTGGTGGGAATATCGACTGGTACAGTCTTTTTGGAAAACTATATGGACATTCCTCCAAAGAATGGAAATTGACCTAGTCATACCACTCCTGGGGATATACCCTGGGAAGCCAAAAACACAGAGAAGAAAAACCATCTTTACTTTTTTTTTCATAGCAGCACTATTTTTCATATTTTTTTCTTTTTTTTTCATAGCAGCACAATAGCCAGAATCTGGAAATAACCAGTGTGCCCGAGAACTGATGACTGGATGAAGAAACTCTTGTACATCTACACAGTGGAATACTATGCAGCTGTTAGGAAAAAATGAAACTATGAAATTTGCCTATAAATGGATGGACATGTAGAGGATCACGTGGAATAAATTAGCCAGAAGGAAAAAAAAACAGATATAGAATGATTGCATTTATTTGCATGATATAAATGTGTATATATATACATATATATACATATATATATATATATATACATATTATGATACCAATATCCAAGGTCAGGCAAAACATGGATCAGGAGGTCTTGTCAAAGGTGGAAATTACCACAAACGTGTGGGAGTCAGAGGTTAGGTAAAACAGAGAAGGGAACAGTGTGCTAATAATTGTCGAAAGTGCTAACACCAACCTTGAACTGAGCATTAAATACAGGCAAAAAAAGATACACGATAACCTCTAAATGTATGTATTGTAATCCACAATATGTAAGAGAAGGAAAAGAGAAAGAGAGAGAGAGAAAGAAAGAAAAAAGAGAAAAGAGATAAAGAACCTGCCATAGAGGGAGGCTAGGGGTGGGGAGGGAATTGTGGACATTGGTGATGGGAAACTGGCACTGGTGGAGGGATGGGTGCTGGAACACTGTATGACCTAAACCCAAATATGAAAATCTTTGTAACTGTATATGTCATGGTGGTATAATAAAATATTTCTAAAATTTTTTTATTATACTACCGTGAGATATATAATTACAAAGATGCTCATGTTTGGGTTTCAGTCACACAGTGTTCCAGCACCCATCCTCCACCAGTGTCCATTTGCCATCAACAATGTCCACAATTCCCTCCCCTTCCCCAGTATGTCTCTATGGCAGGCACTTTGCCTCTCTCTCTCTCTCTCTCTCTCTCTCTCTCCCTCACTCTCTCTCTCCCTTCTCTTACAAATGGTGGCTTGCAATACATATATTTAGAGGTTATCATGTATATTCCTTTGCCTACAGTAAATGCTCAGTTCTAGGCTGGACAGATCATTTCCAATGATTATTAGCACAATGTTCCCTTAGAATCTTTTGCAGTTTAGACTTTTAAGGCATCTCCATACTGATTTCTATATAATTACACAAATTTCTATATAATGGCACACAATTCCTACTGAACAGTAGTAAACTAGTATTCCTTTCACCCCCACATACTGTTTGATACTTTCAGTTTCCAATCTTTTGATATAGATCATTGTTCTCGGTATGAGATAATATATATCATATGATTTTATTAGCGTTTCCCTAGTAATAACAGATGTTTCACATTTTTTTCATGTCCTGTGGGCCATCTGTGTGCCTTTTTTTTAAAGATGTACATATTCAGTATTCTGTCCACTTTGTAATGTGAAGTTGCTTTGGGTTTTGTTGTTGCTGTTATTGAGTTCTGTGAGTTCTTTATACATTTTGGAAGTCAACCCCTTGTAGACATAATGTGAAAAATCACTTAATTCCTCGATTGCTTTTGTGTTTTGGGGGATAGTTTCTTTCACTGTGTAAGTTGAGATAGTTCTATTTGTTTATTCTCAAATCTTTTCCCCTTGCAAATGGAGTTATTTCTCCAGTAACATTTCTTTCAAATGTACCTTAAATCTAGCCTAGGAACACACACTATCACATTTGCTTTAAATTTCTGTCTCTGAATCTAAGAATAGAAAAGAGGCAATTAAAAACAATTAAAAAAAACAATTCAATAAAAGGTGCTATACTCAAAGCACAATGGGATTTTAAAATATCAGATCTTTATTCACCTGCATTAAACTTTCTTGTTTTTTGTTGTTGTTTTGTTTTGTTTTTTTTTTTGGGTCGCACCTGGCAATGCTCAGGGGTTACTAATGGCTCTGCACTCAGGAATTACTCCTGGCAGTGCTCCAAGGGGCCATACGGGATGCCAGGCAACGAACCCCCGAGTCGGCCGCATGCAAGGCAAAGGCCCTACCCACTGGCCTATCTCTCCAGCCTTCTTGTTTTGTGTTGGGGCGGGCACACCCAGCAGTGCTCAGGGTTAACTCAGGTTGGCTGTATGCAAAGCAAGCACTCTTCCCACTATACTATGTCTCTGCCTCCTCACCTCAGTATTTGAAACATAAATTGAATGTTTGCTATATGATCTGTCCTCATTGTTTCTGGGTTATCTACCAAGTTTCTTTATATTCAACAGAAATGTATGTGAAATGAAATATCACAAAACACCATTGATGACTTTATTTTTTACATTTGGGAAAGGGTACAAATTCTAGACCTATGTCACTGTGTTAGAAATGAAATCTGTGCAGATCAGTCAAGAAAATAAAATTCAAATAAACTAAAAATAAAATCAGACCTTGGCCATAGCTCTGACCTTTACAAAACAAAACAGGAACATCAAATAATTCTCTTTATTTAATATGGGAACTAACTTAAAAACACAAATATCCACTGGTGGAATGTCTACTTTATTTTAAACACAATGTGACAGCAACTACTATTAAATACAAGAACTTTGTTTTTAAGAACCAGAAATATTTTTCTGACTACATGGACTGAAACCTGTATCACAAGACCCTCTAATTGTTTCGTTTCCTCATAGAAATGAAACACTGTAATAATTGTTATCAAGATAACCACTGTCCCATAGCAAACACACACCACAAACATGCTCTTTCTTCTCTCTTCCTTACCCTTCTGCTTATTTAAAAGGTCATCTGACAGCACTGAGGGCATGACACAGTGACCAAGTGCCTGCTTTGCATGTGGAATACCATGAGCTCAGTTCTCGGCACCACCTCATATGCTGAGTATACCCCTTGTCAGCACTAATCAGGTACTTTGCAGCCCCTGATCATCACAACAACAAAAACGGAAGGGGAAACAGTTTTTCATTAGAAACTAAAATACCACTCTCTCTTTCTCTGTATTCTGGTCTTCACGGCCCAATTTGTCTGTTCATCCTTTGTCTCCCACAGTCCCCTCTACTCCCTTTGTGTTCAGTCTCTTCTGGGCTCTTAGCCCTGAAAGCCTGACTTTGCAGATCTCATCTGTCACCTCCCTTACATTCTGCTTTCTGGGCGGTTCCATCAGAGGAGGCTTTCAAGCAGATCAAAGGAGAGTGAGATCAGGATTTCTACTTCCACAGCTTCCTCTCACCAGCACTGTTCTGCCACAGCTTCATCTTCATTATGCTCCAGTCTAGATTGCAGGGAACACGGTTTCTCTCACTCCGTCAGGCCCTTCGAGTCGGTACTCCAACCCAGAAGCCCTTCTCTATCGGCCTCTGCTTTCTCTGTCCTTATCTGCCTGGTACTGACTGGTACTTCAGGGCATTGTATTTACAAATTTCTAGCAACGGATTTTTTTTTTAATTAAAGTGAAGCAATATAGTTACTACTGAATAAAATTTGTTTAGAAAGATTGAGGGGATTAAAAAGTGACATACATGTTCAGGAAAAAACACAGGCTTCTCCAGAGTGGAAAAAAAAGAAGAGATACATGTTCAAGGGAGAACACAGGCTTGAAAGGGCTACTGCAACCTGAACTTCATTTCATAACCAGGCTACAATCTCATGGTGAGCTTCATGCCTCAATAAAGAACATAGAGAGATAGTACAGGGGCTAAGGAGCTGCCTTGCACGTGGCCAACCCCAGTTTGATCTGCCACACCTCATATGGTTTCCAGCGCACTGACAGGAATGATCCTAGAGTGCAGAACCAGGAAAAAGCCATGAACACAAAATAAAATAAAATAAAAAGGCTATGTACAAAAATCACTTAGTGTGATTTAACTATACACGTAATATAGACACTCATTCCTGGCATATTTGTTTTTTTTTTCTTTTAAAAGTAGTTAAATAACTTTTAAAATAATGGCATACACATTTACTACAGCCAATGAAATAATATTAAAATGTGTATGGAAAAAATTCAATGCTCTTTTCCAGTGCTTCTGGATCATTCCACTGTACGTCATTACTACCTTTAGCCTGCCTTGGCCCTAGGAAAAAATGTGAACTGACTGGCTGGTCTTTCTAAACGTGTCTCCATGAAATTCAAAGCCGTAACCAAACACAAATACTTATGTATGTATATTGGTAACATAATCTGTTTCTGCAAAAACTGAGAGCATGTTTTATTAATTTTGCAACTTAGTAAAAATCTAATTCAAAATTTTGAATGCCTTCATAACATTACAGAATCTAAATGTACTATAACTCATTTAGTTGTTTCTCTACTAACAAGAATTCAATTTTTTTCCAGATGTTTTTGCCTTTACAAACAATACTAGAATAGTCTTATGCAAACAGTCTCATTAGATAATCTGTTTATGTAAGCTAAACTTCTAAAAGTAGGATTATGAGGTCAAAATTATATAGTTGCAATTATGATTCTCTTTACTTTATCAAAAGTATACAGTAATCCAATTCCTATCAATGTAATTTATCTTAAATGAGTATAATATAATTGTTGTAATTTTTGAATTGACATAATTTTTCATATAATACATGCTTCCTAAAGTAATATTAAATATCTTCATAAATCAATTAATGCCATAAAATTTGTTTAATATTTTATTACACTGTATCAAACCTCAATATCAAAATGAGATGAATTTATAATTTAATAAGTTGATATTAATAAATAATTTATTATATTTATTAATAATTTTTTACTTTAAAATTATAATATATACCTAGAGAGAAACAAAAGTTTTGAAAATAGCATTATATATAACAAAATGCATTACAAATATGCCTTTCAAACCTTAATCAGTTTAAATTTACTACATCTTGTGATGGACCCTGAGAAAAATAAACTAAATGCTTTACGACATCAAGAAGAATTATGCTTGGGGCATATACTTCCATAACCATCTCCTTGATTTCAACCAAATGAAAATGGTCATGAGATAACTTAGGGACAGACTGAAACATGATCATTTTCCCAAGTATAGGGAACCATTGTTCATGTGATATTAAGAGTCTAGGCCCAGAAAGACAGTACAGGGCTCAAGGCACTTACTTGCCTTATATGCTTCTGGCTCAGTTCAAGCCCAGGCAACACATGGTCCCCTGAGTGTCTCCAGAAGTGACTCCTAAGAACAGAGCCAAGAACAACCCCTGAGCACCACCAGGTTCGATCCAAACCCCACCCCCTCAAATAAATGGTATCTATATCACATCAAAGGTAAAAAGAAAGTGAGCAAAAATGGAAAAGATTTCTAGGTCCAAGTCATAAAGACACCACAGATTAGCACAATGAAAGTCACTAAGGTTTGAGAAAATAACACCAATCCCATAAAGGTTTGGGAATATTCTATAGCATTTTCCTTTACCAAAATAAACTACTTTACAATTAGTTCCCACATGGAGGACAGAAAGGACTATGAGAAGACAACTCCAGTTACCGTTCACTGTTAGGTGATGTTTGGTCATATTACCACTAGACAAGAAATTCCTGTGTGTAGCCCTTGGAATGAAGACTGGAAAATTACACAGTCAATAGAAGGTAGGTCAATATTCTCTCTAACATGCTTCCATGCTATTTCCTTTCCGAGAGGTACCACTGAGAACCAACATTAACTCCTTGTTTCTGGGAGAATGAAAGCGGATTTCATTCTTTTTTGGAAATTTCTTACCTTAAATAGTGGAGAATATTCCAACTGGAAACAGACCTGATTACTTTTGCAAGACCTAATCTCTTGAGCAGTTAATGAGGGCTTTCAATAATCTTAGTCACATCTCTTCAATAAAATACCTATATGCTATTTCCATAGGAAATAGTGTTCACAGACCATAAACTCAACCTGGTTAATAGCTAACATGGGAAAATGTGGGAGTTGAATTCAGATAAAATGTCACTGTTGGGTGATTGTAAATGAAAGGGAAGAGATGTGTGTGTGTGTGTGGTGGTGGGGGGTGAATGAAGAGACAGACAAAGGCAACTGGATGCAGGAAAATTCTCTTTGTCTTATTGGATCCACCCAACTGCAGGAAATCCTAGCGCTGGAGCCAAAATGAAAGTTTCAGAGCAATGTGTGGAGATGACAAGGAAAGGGAGGCCCAAGACTGAACTCGCCCGTCAGAGGCTCAATTGCCACAGAAACTGAGTGTCTTCTGTGAACCTGACTTGACCCACATATGGGGTTTCTCATAATATTTTTTATGAAGAAAAATGAAAAGATCACATTGTTTCAGGGGCGGGCACAAAAGCTACTCAAGTCTGGTGTATTTAATACCCAGTTTCTCCATAACAGTCACAAACAATCCTAGAATTTGGTGTGATATCTGAAAAGAAACTTTGGGGTTAGGGAGTTATTCCATGACTATGCATCAGAAATCAGTAATTGAGGAAAGTATCTTGTCCAAATGTTTTGAAGGTGCCAAGATCCTTGGTGAGGAAGAATTTTCATCACTAGCTTTCTGTGATTAGTGTTATAAATTACACCATTCTGGGTCTGAGAAAGAGTATATTGAGTAGGGCACTTTCCTTTAATATAGCACCCCATATGTCCCCTAAAGTCGGCCAGAATTTTTGGAAAACAATATCAACATTCCTCCAAAAACTAGATACTGAGTTCCTATTTGACCCAGCAATACCACTCCTGGGAATATACCCTGGAGACCGAAAAACATTCAGCAGAAACACCATCTGCATTTCTAAATTCATAGCAGCACTATTTACATAGCAGAATTTGGAACAACCTTAATGCCTGAGAACAGAAGACTAGATAAAGAAACTGTGGTACATCTATAAATGGAATACTATGCAGCTGTCAGGAAAAACAAAGCCATGAAATTTGCCTACAAATGGATGGACATGGAGACCATCATGCTGAGTGAAATCAGTCAGAATGAAAAGGACAGATATAGAATGACTGCATTCATCTGTGGGATCTAAATATATACCAGTGTTCTACTAATTGTGGGAAAGGGTAATGCCAGACAAGAACTGAGCATTGAATGTAAGCAAAGGGATTTACATGATAACCCCTAAGTAGATATATGACAAGTCACAATATGTATAGACCTCATTCCCATGACCGGATGGAATGGTTTGAGGCTCTTATGTTCCTGGAGCAAGCAGGTGCCTTTGGGCTCTACTTGCATGAGACAGGACATATGGAGATGTAACTGGGGCCCGCCAAGCAAATCGATGATGAACGGGAAGACACAATATGTAAGAGAAGGGATCGAGAGAAAGCAAGAAAGAGAGAGAAAGAGAGAGAGAAGAGGCAAAGTACCTGCCATAGAGGCAGGCTGGGGGACAGGGGAGGTAATGTGGGGACATTGGTGGTGGGAAATGTGCACTGGTAGAGGGACAGGTGCTGCAGCATTGTATGACTGGAACCCAATCATGAACAATTTTGTAAATGGTTATGTCATGGTGTTATAATAAAAAAATCAAATAAAATGAGGATTATAAAAAAAAGTCCACCAGGAGTAAACTCTAAGCACCACCCAGCACAACCCAGCCCCCAGCCCCATACCCCCATCCACAATCCTGACTTTCCTGGAGAAAGAAATATCAGTTGTATTATGAAAGTAACAAGTTTCATCAGACTAAGGCCAACATATTACAAAAATAAAATGAAAAGAACTTACCACATTTTTAGAAAACAACCCCTTAAGGGTTTAAATTTAGAGCAATTTCTAAAATGTTACATAGGATTCAAAATGAACTCTGAGCCTCTGAAATTATTCTTTTCTGGCTGACACCTTTAATCCCCAAATTGCACACGATGCTTTACCAAACCATCAAGAGACCATCTATCACATTACAGTTTACTCCTTAGGCCAAACACTGACCATATGCTATGCAAAGAGCACTGAGAAAGAACCGATCACCTATACAAAGGCAGACAGGAGACGCTGGGCAGCTGGAAAGTGGCTTCAACCACAGAAGCACTTCTTTGCTCAGTCTCTTTTGGTTCTACTGAACCCACTTATGGAACCTCCAAACCCAATACCACATACAGCTAAAAGTCACATTAAGCACAGTCAGATGATCTCTTTCCCACCTTTTGCACAAGAAATGATGTATACCAGTAAGAGCAGTAACTACTTCCCAATAAAACATAACGTCAGAATAGACATTATTTGATACTTGTTTCAGAAATTATAAAAACAGTTTTAAAGTGGAAGTCTGAACCAAGTTCCTTCAAAACCAAATGAACTCATTCCTACTCTGGTCAAAAAAAAACAAACAGTTTTTGACATAAAATGGTGATGCTTATAAAGACAATTACTAGAAAACAAAACCAAATTTCAAAAATAGACAGTGGAGCAAAGACACAGTATGTTTTTTGCTCTTCTGCTCAGAGAGTTTTGGCAAACTGCTCCAGGAGCATTTAAATGAAGGGGTCAATTACCCACTGTTAGCTTCAAAGTCAGCAGCTAGTAGTTACTGCTCTCTTTTCTCTGCCTGGTCCTGTTCCATTTGAGAGTTCCCTTCAACAGTGAGGGAGAGGCAGTTTCAGAGCATGCCAAAATTTAACTAAATTAAGGCTATCCAAAGCAGTGCTTCTGGAAGCAACACAATCCCAAGACCTCCTAGGTCAATACCATCCATTTAATCCCATTCTTCCCTAGCTTCCCCATTTTCTCTTTATCACCCCTCTCTTTCTCTTTATTTTTTTGTGTGTTTTTTTTCTTTTAGGGTCACTCCCAGCTATGCTCAGGGGTTACTCCTGGATCTTTGCTCAGAAATTACTCTGGCAGTGCTCGGGGGACCATATAGGATGCTGGGGATTGAACCTGGGTCAGCCACTTGCAAGACAAACGCCCTACCCACTGTGCTATCACTTGGGCCCCTGTCTCTCTCTCTTTTTCCCTACCTTTTTTTCTGTTTTTTTTTTTTTCAGTCACATCTAGCTACACTCAAGCATCACTCCTGGCAGTGCTCAGAAGACCATATGAGTTGCCAGAAATTGAACCCAGGTCTATCTCCTACAAGACAAGCACCTTACACTCTATATTATCTCTCAGGTTCCTCCCCATCTTCTTCATACCAGGCCGACTACCTAACAAGTCTGAGACTTTTAGTTCTGATCAATAATCAGTTTCTGAACAGCACACACAGATTCCGAACTGCCCAAGAACAAATGTAAAGCATCTTAAACAGAAACTAACCTGCAGGCCACGGGTGCTGGGTCAGGCTTGTGGTCTTCCCCGCCCCAGGCTCTGGTCCAAGGATTCCTCAGGCACCAGCTGAGGTTGGCCTGCTCTGAGGGAGGCCGAGCTGGCTCCTCGGGTCTCCGTGACCCCCGCAGAGGATGGTGGCTCCAACGCTCGGCAGACAGGGTCCCAAGCACAGCACGGCTCTTCTGCCTAGCAAAGTCATAAGGAGAGGCTTCGCCCACACCGGGCTGAGGTGGGATCTGGAGGATCCTGCAATGCTCTGGGGGACTGGGGAGGCCAGCAGAGAGAGGCAAAGGGACAGGTGGCATGCGTTTGTGTGTTCCCAACCGGGAGGATGAATTATTAAATGCCACGCTAAGCACTGCCAATGCTGGGGGACGACGGCCGCCCCCGTCACCTCCTGGCTGTGAGCAGTGTGGGCCTCGGCCGCCAGGCAGATCCAAACGCAAGGTTGTGCAGTCACGCTGAGGCAGACCCGCTCTCCTCTTGCTTCTGGGGTCTGGGAGTGTGAGGCTTTTTGACAGGGAAGCCCAGTCTTTTCCCCTCCGAGGCTTCATCTAACTTCTCACTCTCGATCACTTTCCGGAGCACCTTGTTCACAGCTCCTTCAGCGCCGGCCGGAGTCTCTTCTCTGGCCGTTGAAGGCAATGACTCATCCCCTTGCTGCTCCTTGTTTCTGGGCCCAGAGTGTTGGGTGCCGGCCTCTGCCTCTGCGCCTGGGAGGGTGAGAAAGTCTGCTCTGGGTATAAACTCGGCTTGGGCGGCCCGGCAGACGGCAACAGCCCCCTCTCCCTCAGAATGCGCTTTCACTACTCTTTGGACCTGAGTGGGCAAAGTCTGGACTTTGGCCACCACTTTGAAACAGACTTCTTCCTGCAAGTCCGCTGGCTGCATTTCTCTCTCCGTCCCTTCTCTGCCTCGGCATCCTGGAGCCTCTTAGAGAAAGCGGCCTTCGCGGGAGGTGCTCTCTGTAGATCTCCAGCACCACCCTCTTGGGGAGCCACCTCACTGCAGCTAGAAGGCGGCTCTAGTCTCCCAAATCCAGCTTCATCAGAAGCCATCCTGGAGTCCTCAAGGCCGGGGGGTGGAGTCCAGCATCCTGGGATCCTCTGGGGGACAGGTCTCTCTCCTCAGTGGGGAAGAGGTAAACACCTCATTGGGGTACAAGTTCCCTCTTTCCTCCAGGAGCCTCAAAACCTGCCCTGCCGAGGAAACGGGCTGGGAGCTGCTGCAGCAAATCTTCTCCTTCCCCAGCTGAGACGCTGATTCCTGTCTCTCACGCCCTTTTCTTCTTGCCCTCTTCTGCTGCGGCAGCTCCTCGGTGTCCTCTCTCCTTCCACCAAACCTCCGGAGCTTCTTGTTGCCATGTCTCCTCTTGTTGAGACAGCCCACGGGGGGCTCGCCCTGCCAGTCGCCAGCACTGGAGAAAGAGTCGTCCTCAGCGGCCAGGCTCACAGACAGCTCAGGCCACTTCCCTCCTGGTTCCCCATCGTGATACCCAGGATGTGGTCGGAGCTCAGCAGACTGGCCAGCAGCCGCTCCTCTCGGCTGTGAGTTTGTACAGCTCTGTGAGAATGTCTTTGGTGGGAGTTTGCTTGAAAAAGATGTCGCCCGGGTGCTCCGCGGGCTGCAAGTGGAGGCTGATGATGTCCGACCCCTCCCTGACTTGGTAGCAGTTATGAAAACCTTTATTGGATTTGTCTAGAGTTACAGTGCCCTTGTAGGAAAATCCTCGGACTTCTCCCTTTGGAAGATAGAAGCTGATGTAGCAAAGTTCGGTAATGGGCGCCTGCAATTGGAGGGTGCAGTGAGTGCCTTCCATTATGCCTACCTAATTATTCATGCCTCTGAGACGCTGCTCTGGAGTCAGGCTTCCTGGGCTCCCCGGGTGAGGCATGTGATGGTGGCTACGCAGGGCAAGCAGCTGACGGTCATCTCCAGCAATGAGACTGCCTGTTAGGGGAACAGGGGAAGAGAGCAGCTTGTCTAACATAGTGCGCAAATCACACAGAGGCGTAAATCAAAGCATAACCAAGACTCCTCTGTCTGGCAGACCTCCACAACTCAAAGCACTGCCCGGGAGGCTGACTGCAACCTCTCCACCACTTCTGCCCCACCCTTGGCCAACAGGGCTTTTCTATAAGCTGAGAGAAGGGAGGGCGAGCTCATCTCAGCACCAGGACAGAGGCCCCTTTGCCCCACTTGGGAACTCACCGTACAGGTACAGGCTAGAGCAAGCCTCTCAAGTTCTCGAGGGGCTTTTCTTGTATGTTCTATAAAATGGAGCTAACACTCCGCCCAGAAGTCCTGAGGAAAACGGGCTCGCAGGTCCTTTGAAAACAGCTATGTTTTTGATGACTCCTGTGTGGAGTATTTGCAAAAATGAATCAAACCTATTTCTGTGTCAAAAATCACCTTCCACGATTTGATATTATCAGAGCCACTTAAAGGGCAGTTTGGTGGCTGAGGGTGAGAATGTAATATTACACCACACACAGTCTCTTTTGAGCAAAATTTATATTTTTTTCTGAAGAGCTAAGTAAAAAATTAAACAATTTAGGTGTATTAATCAAGAGTTCCTTCTACCTACTGCAGTACCACGATATCCACACCCTATTTCTTGCCTACTTAAGGCTGAAAGAGAGGGTAAATAACCCTTATAGTTTATGAACAGCCAAATTCAGTGTGTCTAAAATATCACACAGGGGCTGGAGCGATAGTCCAGTGGGTATGGGAATTGCCTTGTACGTGGCTGACCAAGGTTCAATCCCGGCATCCCATATGGTCCCCAGAGCACCGCCAGGGAGGCATTTCTGAACGCAGAGCCAGGAGTAACCCCAGAGCATTGCCACTGTGACCGAAAAAGAAAAAAAATCACACAAACAGTGATTATAGCTGCCCCCTGTTTGATTTGAAATGTGTAAAGAATGTCTCTGGTTAATAATTCCTCAAGCATGGAGCTTATAGAATTCCATACTGCAATATTTCATTTCTTAAATTATGACACTGCTCAGTCTTCTATGTCTAAAAGAAATTCCTATAAGGTGGTTAATACAAAACCATTAACTAATCATTGCTATCTTCATTGACTTATTTTCTCCAGACCTTTCTCACTAAATAGTAAAACCTGTATAAAGGACATCACTGCTGAGTAAGGAAGAGAGAAAAATAGAAGAGTTTTAAATAGAAACTCTTTAATGATGTCGAATAAAGTTTAGCAGTTAGTGGTCAATGTAATTGGCGCCAGCTGAGGGAGCAGGCATGGGGAAGGGGCGGGAAATGAGTGTCTGGTTGTGGGAACACACTGGTGGTGGGATTTGTGTTGGATCATGAAATGTTAAATAAAAAATAAAATATAATTTTTAAAAACTTGGAACAAATTGAAAAATTTTTAAAAATTTAAAAAATTATTATGAGCTCATAATTTTTTAATAGAATATGGTCAAAAAATAAAGTTTAGCAGTAAAGTCTCACAAAGGGTTAAAACATGCAGTGAGGAAGTACTGAAGACATGAAGTTGGCAGAATGTTGGTCTCTTTCACAGTTTTCTATGCAACTATTCTCACTTAACTAGTTACAGTCCAGGTCAGAAAGATAGTACAGGGGTAAATTGATTGCCTGGTACAAGATCAACTAATTCCAATTCAATCCCTGGCACTATGAATGGTCCTGAAACACTGCTAGGAGTGATCCCTGAGCACAGACCCAGGAGCAAGGCCTAAGCCCCACTTGGTATGGCCCCAAAACAACAACAACAACAAAAATCATTTTAATATGCTTGGCCCTAGCTATTTCTAAAAATGCAAGTATACAGTCATGTGTTACTTAATGACAGGTATATATTCTCAGAAATGTGTCTTCAAGCAATTTTGTCACAGTGATGATTTGAAAATCATCATTTAATCATACCAGGCTAGACAGCATAGCCCGGTGTTTCTCATGCTTTTTCTAAATATGGCTTTTTCCAACCTTGTTTTTTCCTGTATCCCTCCTGTCCTATTGTTGGGCTCTCAAATCTCGTGCCGTGCTCCATCCCATTTCTGCAAATTTTACCTGTGAACCTCTCCTTGGAATCTCTCTCTCTTTTTTGTTTTTTGTTTTGCTTTTTTGGTCACACCCGGCAGTGCTCAGGGGTTACTCCTGGCTCTGCACTCAGGAATTACTCCTGGCGGTGCTCAGGGGACCATATGGGATGCCGGGGATCGAACCCGGTCGGCTGCATGCAAGGCAAACACCCTAACCACTGGACTATCACTCAGGCCCCTCTCCTTGGAATCTCTTGGGGGCCCTTATGGAGGCACAGGGTCCTTGTTTGAGACATACTAGCATAGCCTACTACACACCTAGGTTGTAGAGTATTGACTATTAGGGCCACCACTCTATAGGACTGAAATATCACTAAGCAATGCCAGAATGTTTAAACATACCTAATGCTTATTGTTAAAAACTATTCTATATATTTAATAACTTATTTGGAGGTATGTGTGCATGTGTATGCATGTATGTATGTATGTATGTATGTATGCTTTACAACAACAAATTAGAGAAGCAATGCCAAAGATGCTATTATTCACATCACAACTTTTCAATTTATAAATTCATAGAAAAACTGGAGAAGTAGCAGGAGCACTGTTCTGATGGGAAGATACGACATGCCTTCTTCCACTTAATTTCACCATTCCTGAATTAGAGGAAGTGGGTGATTTGGAAGGGGGAAGAGAGTTTACACTTTTCATAAGTTCTTCAGAGTAATAACACAAAGTTTATTGTGTTTATGATGGAAATAGAAATATTTTTCCTCCTTTTGGGGGACAAGCCCTGTGGTGCTCAGGGCTTAGTCATAGGGTGCTCAGGGCTTAGTCATAGCTCTGTGCTCAGAGATTACTCCTGGCAGGCTCAGGGGACCATATGTGGTGCTAAGAATGAGCTTGAGCTGGCCATGTACAAGGCAAACTCCCTACCCACAATACTACTGCTCTGGCCCCAGAAATAAGATTTCTTATTCTAAAAGTCTATTTATTGAGATTGAATTCTTATATATTGAGCATATGTGCTACTATTTTGTTATTTGATTTAATCAGAACAGCTCCCTTTTAGGAAAAGAGATTGAAATTCAGAGATCAAAAAACTTTTCTAAGATCACATGGTGAGAAGATATAAATTTCCAAGCTGGATCTGTCCCATTTAACTATCACTTTCTGCTATGAAATAATTTTCCCAGAAAACTGAATAAATGAGATCCTTTATTCACTGGTTGGCATAATAAAATGTCTCATAACCTTCAATTTTACCACTCATTGGAAAGCTTTGATATATCTGATCAAATAAAATGCGACTTCCTAAAGTTGCTTTTTAAGTAATATATAATCTAGATCAAGGGCACCAAAATTTTATTGCATCTGAAAGACAAAAACTATTTAACTTGTCCAGTAAAATCAATATTCCAACTTAGAAATCAAAGGAGAGGGAACTCATAAGATTTTTTTTTTTTTTTTGCTGCTGCTGCTGCTGTTGTTATTGTATTGTTGTTGTTTGGTAAGGATTACAGACATAAAGTGCTCTGTTATGGTATTGAGCACTTTTTTAGACTCTCTAAAAGTCTTGGTTATATAAATTGGAAATAACTGTTCTCTATATGATAGTCATGTTTAGGAAGGTAAAATCCAGGTTTAGGAAATTACAAGGTTGAGTTTTATAGCAATAAAACTATAAAGCTACTATCAAGAAAAAGAAAAGATCCGATTTCTACTTCTCCCTGAAATTTTAATATAAATGTCTTTTTTTAATACACTTCCAGTGCTCATGTCAAGGGTCAAAGAAGGAGAGAATGGAAAAGGGAAAAATCACAGGGTCTGGTAGGTAATCTTACTACTATGATTCCTTTGATGTGAACACTGATCACCACAAGTTCAGTAAGAGAATGTGTGAATATTGGCTTGAACATACTTGAACATCCCAAGAGTGACAGAAGAATCCTAAGCAAATGGGCTGGAGCAATAGCATAGCAGGTAGGGCGTTTGTCTTGCATGTGGCCAACCCAGGTTTGATCCCTGGCATCCCATATGGCCCCCTGAGTACTGCAGGAGTAATCTCTGAGTGCAGAAAGCCTAAGCATCACTGGGTATGACTCAAAAATAAAAATATAAAAATATAAAAAATCTTATGCAAGCAATTTTTTTTGTTTTGCTTTTTTGGGTCACACCCGGCGATGCTCAGGGGTATCCGGCTCTTTGCTCAGGAATTACTCCTGGCGGTGCTCCGGGGACCATATGGGATGCTGAGGATCAAACCCAGGTGGACTGCGTGCAAGGCAAATGCCCTAACTGCTGTGTTATCGCTCAGGCCCCGCAATTTTAATTTATATTTTTATTATTAAAATATCAATCCAGAATCAAAATGAACAGACCAAAAAGGAATATGACTACAGACATAGATCACTTGATCCTTTCAATATTTAAGAAATTAGTTCTGAAGAGCAAAACAAAGGCAATGGCAATGCAGAATGCAGAACTTAAAAAATAGATTCAGAAAGAGAGAATCCATAGGCTCTAAAGATTTATAGGATATGTGCTATACATAAATTTAGATTGGATAACTGGATAGATTGTGATGCCACTCATAATTTTTTTAATACAAGAAGTAGGGGCGGAGTGATAGTACAGTGGAGAAAGCATTTGCCTTGCACACATAGCTGACCCGGGTTCTAACCCTGGAATCCATTATGGTCCCCTGAGCACTGGCAGGAGTAATTCCTGAGTGCAGAGTCAGGAGTAATCCATGATCATTGCCAGATGTGACCCAAAAAGCAAAAAAAATTAAAATGCAAGAAGTAGAGTAAGCTTGGGGGATTTAAATAATCCCAAAATAGTTTGGGATTATTTAAATTTGAGGTATCAGGAAAATATTAAAGCAGATATATCCAGGAATATACTAGATATAAAAGGTAGATAGAGCCTAAGGAAAACGTTAGACTGGAGTTAAAGTTTAAAAGTAAAAGTGTAATAGCAAAATAGCAAGGTGTTCCAGATCTTGGTGAAGAAGAAACAAACATACCATATTCTGTCTCTCCCAGTGCATATAAATATTGAAACTTTCACCGAGGGCTGGAGAGATGGTATAGCAGGTAGGACACCTGCCTTATAGGTAGCTGGCCGAGGTTTGATCTGCAGTACCCCAGATGTTCCCCCACCACCCATATAGGCTTGAGCTTGTATTTGACCCAGAAATTCTATTTCTTGGAATGTACCCCAAGGACCCCAAAACACTACTTGGAAGAGACATTTCCTTCCTGTGTTCATTGCATTACTAGTAACAATAGCCAAAATTTGGAAATAATCCAAGTATCCAAGAACTGGTGAGAGGATAAAGAAACTGTGGGATAGGACTGGAGAGATATAGTGCAGTGGACTGTGTCTTGCAGCCAACCCAGGTTTAATCCCCAGCACCATATATGGTCCCCAGACACCTCCAGAAATAATCCCTGAGCACAAATCCATGAAGAATCCCTGAGCACAAATGGTATGTCTCCACCCAAAAGAAGCTGTGGTATATATACACAATGGAATACTGATACTACATGACTATCACTTGATCACTTGAATCCCGTTATTCATCGATTTGCTCGAGCGGGAGCCAGTAACATTTCCATTGGACCCTATCACGTGTCAATGTAGCCCAATGGCATCTGGTTGATTCAGGAATACGAAGAGCCTCAAATCCTTCCTTCAGGGTCTTGACAAGGAAGTCTGACCATCTTGTAGGTGGGCGGCCACGTGATCTTTTCACATCCTGTGGGATCCAGTCGGTAATGGCTCTAGTCCAGCGGTTGTCTCCAAATCGCATTACATGTCCAGCCCATCTGATTTTTGATGCCTTGGCAAACGAGACAGCGTCCCTGATTCTGGAATAGCGACGGAGGTCGGAACTCCAGATTCCTTCTCTCACTTGAGTGAGGCATGATATCCCAAGCATAGCTCTTTCAATTTCTCTCTGGGAGACCCGAATAGCATTCTCATCCTGCTTTCATAGGGCCCAGGTCTCTGAGGCGTATGTTAATGCAGGGAGAACAGTGGAGTCAAAGAGATGTGCCCGGAGCTGGAGGTTCTTTGTCCTGTCAGCTATTTCTTCAATGCCTTTGAAGGCATTCCATGCCGCTCTCTTCCTCCTGCGCAGCTCATGTTTTAGGTCGTTCATCATGTTGATTTCTCGACCTAGGTACACATAACTGTTGCATTCAGAGATGTTTGTTCCATTGAGAGTGAATGGGGCCTCTGGAACTAGTTCATTTTTCATGAACATTGTTTTGTTGAGATTCACCTGTAGACCTATCTTTCCACATTCTCGGTCGAAGTCAGCCAGCATTTGTGCCGCTTGGCTAATGTTTGGTGTTATTAGAATGATGTCATCAGCAAAGTGGAGGTGGTGTAGTTGCCGACCATCTATCTTCACTCCCATTCCTTACCATTCTAATTGTTGCATGATGTTCTCGACCGGTGGCGCTGAAGAGTTTTGGTGAAATGGTATCACCCTATTGAACCCCCTCTTTTCACATTAATGATCACTTCTTTGTAGAATGGTGAGATCCTGGTGGTGAATCCGTAATACAGCTCATGAAGGATCCAGATGTATTGGGTTTGAACACCCTGTTTGACTAGGGCTTCGAAGACAGCTTCAGTCTCCACAGAATCAAAGGCTTTCTGTAAATCAATGAATGTGAGACAGAGCAGCATCTTGTACTCCCAACAAACCTCAATGAGCTTGGTTACTGTGTGGATATGGTCGATTGTGCTGAATCCTTTCTGGAAGCCTGCTTGCTCGCATGGTTGTCCTTCATCTAGTGTTCTGCTAATCCTGTTCAGGATGACTCGTGTAAACAGCTTGCAGATGACGGACAACAGGCAGATGGGGCAATAGTTGCCGATGTCGTGAATGTCTCCCTTCTTGAACAGTAGAACTGTCCTGCTGGTTTCATTCTGACAGGTAGGGTGTGAAAAGCTGAGCTAGTGTATTGATGAGTACTGATGGCAGATTCTTCAGGTGTTCAGGTCTGACTTTGTCTGGGCCTGGTGCTGTTCCCTTCTTTACCGACGAGATGGCATGTCGAATTTCAGAAGGGAGAACGTTGGGAATGACATATCCATCCTGTGGAATTTGGTATGTGGGCAGGTGGACGTGGCTATCAAAGAGATTTGAGTAGAAGTCCTGGATAATCTTCTCCATTGCCTTTCTGGAAGATGTGATAGATCCATCAGGGCGTTGGAGGGCAGTCATCTTGGTCTTACAGTTGGCGAAGGACAGGCGGGCAGTGCGAATGCTTTTCCCGGCTTCTGCTGCATCTTCCGTTTTTTTTTTTTTTCGCCGCCCAGTATTTCTGCTCTTCTGTCTTTGAGGTCTTCTTTTATCACTTCTCTGCACTGTTTAGCAAGCTTAGACGTTAGCATTTGGTCTTCTGAGGCTCGTGCCTTGCCACGTTGGTGAATGAGCTCAAGAGTTTCTGAAGACAAGCGTCCTTTTGTGTCTTTCTCTCTCTCGGCATTCTTCGCACAATCATGGAGGTGCTGAACCAGTTGGTTGTATTCTTCATCGATGTCGCCAATGATGGTATCTTCCCATGTTGCTGCAAAGGTGCCAAAGAGTTCCCAGTTGGTGGTCATTCTGGGAGTTCTCTTCTTAAACTTTGCAGCTTTTTCTCCCCATTGCGGGAGGTAGAATTTTGCATGAAGAAGACGGTGGTCCAATCATGTTTGGAATTTGGGGACTACAGCAACATCAGTCAGACAAAACCATCGATTGAAGATGATGTGGTCAATTTCATTGTGGAACTGTCCGCCAGGAGATTCCCATGTCCAACGTAATGGTCCTATTCAGTTTGTTAGGCATTCAAATGAATCAATGTTGACGGCCATGTTCGTGTTGACAAGGACACCAACTCCACCAACGCCTCTTTCGCTGCATGTTCCAAGGAACAATTCTTCTCCGGTGTCAAATACAGTATGATGCAACTGACGCCTCCTGCTCTTAGTCAGACCAATGATGTCGTACTTGATTTTTTTGCGCTTGCACCATCAGATCCTTGATATATGCTTTGGATGCCAGCGCACGTGCATTGAAAGTACAGGCAGTCATTTTAGTCCTTCTTCGTTTTGGTAGACTAGGATGGCCGTGAAATTTTATCAGGCACTGCTTGTTCGCCTTTCTTACTGCTGCTGTATTAAGGGCTCTTTCGGGGTCAGGAAAATAAACATTTCTGTTACTGGATTTGGCATATAGAACACGCATCGGACAGCTTGCCAGGCTCTACCATGCGGGTGCTATATTCTCATTACTTTGTGGGACTCTATCAGAGGGGTGGGTAGAATATTTAAGGTAATTTGGAGGTAAAAGCTGGTTTCTGCTCTGACTATAAAAAATTATAAAATCAACCGATTTGCTGCTATGTGGATGGAACTGGAAAGTATGCTGAGACATCATGTTAGTCAGAAGGACAGATACAAATGATGTCTCTTATAGATGGGATTTAAAAAAAACATAGTAAAGGGATACCAATACTCAAAGGTAAAAAAGAACGTGTAAACTGGTTTATAGAACTGAGCTTACCAGGAGCAGAGGCAAAGGGTAAACTGTAAGTGACCCTGGGATAATGGTGGAGAGAAGCTGATTCTCTGGTGGATTTTGTGGTCAGGGAGCGATGTGTGCATGAAACTAGCATATGCAGTGTTGGTAATCACAGTGGTTCAAGAAAATAAAAAAGGAAGCTTTGTTTCCCTCTGAATTAACAAGGATATTTATTGCTATATGAAATCCTAATAGATAAATGCACCAAGAAAATCAAAGCTAGCTGCCACCAAACATGCTAGAAGAAACTTATAGGAAAATACAACAACTCTGTCCTTTTGTTTTTTTTTTTTTGTTTGTTTGTTTTATCTTTTTTTAAATTTTTTATTTTTACAATTACAAAGATATACAATTAAAAAGTTCATATTTGAGTTTTGGTCATACAGTGTTCCAGCACCTATCCTGCCACCAGTGCCCATCTCCCACCACCAACTTCCCGGTTCCCTCCCCCTCCCCAGCCCTCCTCCATGGCAGGTTCTTTATTTCTTTCCTTTTCTCTCTCTTTCTCTTTTCCTTCCCCTCCAGACTATGGATTACAGAACATACATTAAAGGGTTGTCATGTGAATCTTTTTGCCTCTATTTAATGCTCCGTTCTAGGTTGGCATTAGTACCCTCGACAATTGTTAGCACACTGTTCCATTTGCTGTCTTACCTAGCCTCTGACTCCCACACATTTGTGATAATTTCCACCTTTGACAAGACCTCCTGATATACGTTTCACTTGACCTTGGATATTGGTATCATAATATGTACATATATATTTATGTTATGCAGATAAATGCAGTCATTCTGTATCTGTCTCTCTCCTTCTGGCTAATTTCACTCAACATGAGTCCACCCATGTCCACCCATTATATAGGCAAATTTTATAACTTCATTTTTCCTAACAGCTGCATAGTATTCCATTGTGTAGATGTACCAAAGCTTTTTTATCCAGTCATCGATTTTCGGGCACTCTGGTTGCTTCCAGATTCTGGCTATTGTGAATAATGCTGCTATGAACATAAAAGTAGGGATGGTGTTTCCGCTGCATATTTTTGGTTTCCCAGAGTAGATTCCCAGGAGTGGTATGGCTCAGTCAAATGGGAGTTCAATTTCTAGTCTTTGGAGGAATGTCCATATTGTTTTTTTTTTAACATTTTATTATACCACCATGAGATATACAATTACAATGCTGTTCACGCTGGGGGTTTCGGTCACATAGTGTTCCAGCACCCCGCCCTCCACCAGTGCCCCCCAGCCACCACCCATGTCCCCAATTCCCTCCCCCTCCCACATCCTGCCTAAATGGCAGGTTCTTTATCTCCTTTCTCTCTCTCTCCCCTCTCTCTCCTCCTTCTCCCACACATTGTACACTTCTAAGTGCACTACGTACACTTAGAAGCCATCATTTGCATTTTTTTGTCTGTATTTAATGCTCAGTTCTATGTTAGCATCAGAACTTTAGACATTTATTCACACATGTTCCCTTCTCTATCTAAACTAACCTCTGACTCCCACACGCTTGTGGTAATTTCCACTTTCGGTAAGATCACCTAGTATATTTATGTCATGCAAATAAATGCAGTCATTCTATGTCTCTCTCTTTCCTTCTGACTAATTTCACTCAACATGATTCTTTCCATATCCATCCATTTATAGCAAAAATTTCATAACTTCATTTTTTTCTGACAGCTGCATAGTATTCCATTGTGTAGATATACCACAGTTTTCTTATCCAGTCATCAGTTCTCGGGCATACTGGTTGTTTCCAGGTTCTGGCTATTGTGAATAGTGCTGCTATGAAAATAAAAGTGCGGATTGTGTTTCCGCTGTGTGTTTTTGGCTTTCCAGGGTATATTCCCAAGAGCGGTATGGCTGGGTCAAAGGGGAGCTCAATTTCTAGTCTTTGGAGGAATGTCCATATTGTTTTCCAGAACTCTGTCCTTTGTTTTGTTTTGTCTTGGGATGGATTTTAGAATTATCTTTGCTAACTTTTGAACACTCAAAACCCAAACAACTTAAGATAGATTAATCCAAAGAAACAAACAAATGTTTCCCAAACAATCTTACCTCCCTATTATCCTCTAAAGTTTAAAATTCTGTATCTCCTGGGGTACCTGCTATTGAGGCAGCCTGTGGGTGGGCGCGAGGGGGTGGGGTACACTGGTGGTGGAAATGGGGCACTGGTGGAGGGATGGGTGCTGGTATACTGTACAACCAAGAACCAATTATGAACACCTTTGTAATTGTATGTCTCATGGTGGTATAATAAAAATTTTTTAAAAAAGAAAGCAAAAAAAATAAATAAATAAAATAAAATTCTGTATCTTAAAATTAATGTGCATATAATCTATGCATCTGCATCAATGTATTTTTATAGAGTTTAAACAGAACAGTATAACTATCCAAAGAACTATCCAAACAGCACTGTAATAACTACACAAATCCCTCTCTTAACACAACGAAAATATTGTCAAGAGGCACTAGCACCTTATAGTGTCTTGTCTGTACCTGGAATAAACATACCACAAACACATTCCTCAAATTTCATATCTTCTGGGAAAGAAAAATATAATTTCTAAGATTCCCATCCACAAGCTCAAAATATTCCCTTGGTGAAATCTCCTAGATGACCAAGAAACTATAAATCTCTCTCTCTCTTTGAAGAAGAAAGTCTTCCCTACACAAGTGAAGTTTAACCACAGTGACCTAGGGCCGGCCGTGTCAAAGGAAGGCATCAGAGCTTGGCTAGCATAGTGTATCTCTGTGATAATCCATTAGCTAGTCAGAGGAGTGCTGAATCATCACCCATATTTTTTATCTGAGAAAATCAGAGGAAAAAGAACTGTACTTCTTAGGGAGGAAAAACATAAAATAAGGAAACTAATGTGAAATGTGTTTTAATATACCAGCACTACAATACCATGCTGAATTTTCAGGACTATTTCAAAAAATATTTCCTCATTCCACTTTGACTGAAACACTGCAGCTCTGCAGGCATCATGTATTAAATTATACATTATGATTTGGTCTATGAAGTGACCTTCTCTGGTTGTGCTTGGTGTAAAAGCACTTTGTTTCCTGGGGAGTCTTCCTGATTCCATTTGCTTTGTCAAAGACCAGGCTGACATTATCTCCAATGTTGCATTGATAATTTCTTCCTGACTCTTTTTCCAGTAATCAAGTAGATGACTTCACTCTACTCAAAAATGGTAATATCTGTTGTGTCTCAATATAATGAAAAATTATTGCCTTTTAGTAGATGTTATTCAATGTCCATAACATATTTCACCAATGCCTAAAGGAAGATCTCAGAATTAGCTACAGTCTTCCTGTCTGCTTATTATACAGTTCCTAATTGATTATAGGCTCTGGAAAGATCAGTGAAAAGTTTTGTTTTCTAAGACATTGACACAGATTTGTCCTAAGACTCAATCTGATCCCAATACTGTCAATATTATGTATACCTTTGATTCTTGAACTAGAAATTGTCCATCTGTTCATTTAGGCTCAAACTATGTCCAACCACAGTAGAACACAGAATTTTACGGATACAATCAACAAGGTTCTTTGTTCGCTGGCTCTTCTTAACCATCGACAAGACTAGTATAGATCAGAATTTGGAATGGGAAAAGATCAGAATATCTACTCCATAATTTCCTCTCTTTTAGGTTGTGGGTTTGTAAAGCAATAGGATCTAAGAAATGGTCTACAGAATAGAGCCTATGATAGCAGTGATATGGGGGAAAGGGTTTTCAAGGGTGTTGAGGTAGTGCTAAAAGGCCAAAGAAACTGGCAGAGGGAAAAAGACTGGTGGAGAATGTGGTATTGATGAAACCTGTATACATTAAACCTGTTGACAATATGGTAAAATTGCAAATGACAATACTGTAAAACTGTAGATGACAATACTGTAAAATTTTAAATGTAATGACTAAAATAAAATTTAAAAGAACAAATTTGAAGAGGTGTTAGTAATTTTAGAATAGTAATGGATATGCAAATTTATTGAAGAAAGAAAGATTGATAGCTAAGAGAAGGAAATAAGAGACAACCTGTACAGGTCTGAAGATGTTCTCTTTGATGTTAATTTATTTTGTTCTGTCTTGTTTTTAAGACCTGGGGAATATAAGTGTGGTTTAAGTTGAGGTAAAAGCAGCAGTGAAGAGAAAGACATGGTGACACAGGTGAAACATAGGGTAAAATATGGGACAACAGATGAAGGAAGGCACCAGAGGTAAAAAGTAGACATGGAGGATATTTGGAGATGGGCAGCTTTGACAAGAGGAGTATCTCATGCTCAAAGTAAAGGACTAAGTGAAGGTGAAAAGATGTAAGTCAGTGACACTGTTGCTTCTCATATCCTCTCAATTATTTTTGATTTCTTCACCCAAATTCCTTCTTTTATTCATCCTAATAGTGCTACAAGTCAAACAGCACTAAGCCAATCTCTACTTTGGAAACAATTTTTTAACTAATTTAACGATACATTTACCAACATTTTACGTTAGATCTAATGCTTTAAAGGAAAATCTCCACTAAAACAAAATATAGGCCAACTTTTGGAATAGAATAATTTTGCTCAATAAGTTTCTAGTCAAAGTCATGTGAGAATAAAAATAACACCTTTTTGACATCTATGTTAATCTACTCAGACATCCAGGTACACAACTAAAAAAGAACACCAAAGTTGCAAAGATAAAAGTGTTTTCTTTATCTCTTCTCATCTCTTCAAAGTTTTACTACATAAACACCAACTTTCCATTACTATATCTGAGGACTACTGCAGTGAATCTCACAAAGGTGGATTTGGCATATTCTCAAGACAAAAAGACACTTCCTTTACAAGAACTAGACTATCTTTTTAAATATGCCAACCCTTTCTGTGAAATTTACCTT